>JBAKGM010000139.1:4322387-4342227 GCA_037177215.1 Asparagus racemosus | reverse complement strand
TTTTGACAAAGGCAGTGAATACTGACAAATTTATCTGGTGTCGATCCTCATGCGGTCTGACGGAGACGTAAGCAACACGAAGATGGCAAGATAGAAAGAATGGTGTGAAGATATGATTGATACTCAATCAAATCTTCAAGTGGGAGATTGTTAGCCAGCTGTAAAGGAGAGTGGGCCCCATGTGAGTCCCACGACGGGACCCATGTGGGTCCCACGGCCTAATAAACCAACGCACTGAAAGTTTAAGTTGAAAATTTTAGACGGTAGGCTCCACATGCACAATAAAATATTATTATTTAATTATAATAGCGTTTTTTCTAAACACTATAAATAGGCCCTAAAACTCTTTAGAAAATCTCATCCCAGAAATAACTACTCCTCTATATATAGAAGTGAGAGAAAAATTAGAGAGAGTATCTCATTGTAAAGAGAGATTGTAATCCTCCTAAATTTTCCTTATAGTGAATTCTTCTATCATTGCCCGTGGTTTTTACCCCAAATTCATTTAGGAGATTTTTCACGTAAATCTGTGTGTTCCTTATTACTTCCGTAATACTTCTGCAGCTCTGCTCTATTGGGCCCGGGGTTTGTTCCCAACATTCAGGACATGAAATTAGATAGTAACTAGATGGAGACCCTGGACCTAGACTTTCTCCTAACCAACTTACTTCATTGCTCAGGGCCATCAGGCCCACTGCTAAATAAGACATTCAAACATGAAGGCTTACAGGCAGAGAAGACAAAGATTCAGAAGAACATTTCATCGTTTCGAGCACCAGGTGAACGTCATTTGGCAACAGAGACCATTTTAGTTATTTAATTTGCTAAATCATTCCAACTTTGATGGAGTAAGTTGTATCTACAGATTCTACACTTGCTTCCTTTTTATGAGCATAAAGCTCTATACTCTAGTGCATTTTCCAATATGATCTTTTGAACAGAAACAATGGCAGGTTAGATGTTGAGTTGTACATGAGAGTTGAACTGTCATTTGCATTACATTCACGCTAAAAGTGTAGAACTATGTTTGCATGTAAATATACAGAAAAATGGTGGCTGGTATAGATTAAATTGACAACACTACGGAAGCTATATTGTTTTGAACGGTAATGGAAGATCAAGGAAAGAGGATTTGCTTCTTAAAGGTAGTATTTCAAGAACTAAAAGCAGTGCTAGAAACCTAGAAACTCTCTGATTTACATTGAAGAAAAATGTCTCAGAGATGGAAACTAAAATTCTCCTCATGTATTACAGCAAAATTCCCTCAGATCCACACATATATATATATACACACACAATCACATAACCTACTAGTAATTCTCGAGGTTTCTTGCATTCAATCGCAATTTGCAACAAAAGCGTGTAAATCAACTAAACATTATCTATCATATAGATCTGAGAAATCACAAAAACTAAAAGTAGAATGATATGTCAGAAACATGCTCGATGAAATATATCAGAGATTAAAGTGAAAATTTTCTTCATGATGTGTGTCAAACTTAAAACTTTATTTAGAAACCCAACCAAAAATCAGCCCAAGTTTTGATGAGTCCGTGATTTTGCGCTGACGCGGCCCGGTGAAAGCCCACCCCAGAAAAGTGAATTTTCTTACTTTTAGCTTATTTTCGGCAACATTTCTCACTTTTAGCTCTTCTTGTTTTTAAGCGGGGAGTGAAAGAGAGAAGATGGGAATGCTACAGTGCAAATTATATCACTACTGAGCTTGTTTAGAGATTTTAATTGAAGGGAAAGGTGGGGAGGGCTAAAAAGAAGTGAATTTTCTTACTTTGTTAATAATTAAAAGGTGCATAGATTGAGAGGGGAGAGATGGATTTTAAATTATATTTCTAAATTCCAAGTTTATTTCTAAGAGTAAAGTTATATCTCCATGGTCATTTCTACTTTAAACAAACAATGTTACCTCTCTTCAAGCATAATTAGTTTTTTAGCATTACGTTAGAACTTTAATACGGTTACACTGCTTCAAGCATTTCAACCTTGAATAGCCCAAGGATTGTATGATGGTAAAATTTTGAAGCACGAAGAATATATTTTCATATATACTTTTTGCGTGTAATAAAATGAATTTGGATCCTTCTCACGACAAAAAATAGTGAAGAGGTCACTATATTAATTATAAATGTTAATTTATTTTGTAGGTGGTTATGATTCATTCTAAATCTAACATTTACCATATCCCCATGGTTTGCAGTCATTTCCTAATTTACAATCAAAGGCAAATTACAACTATCCATTAAACAAATTAACGGTTTGTGATACAATAGTGATCTCTCCACTAATTTTAAACAAATTAAAGATTGCGATATATTAGTAGTCTAGCCACTAATTTTTTATAGTGGAAAGAATTCTGAATCCGTAATAAAATAAGTGAGTTTTTACCACATACACTCGGAAAATATATTATTGATATGTAATATGTTACTCTTTTAGAAATTTGCATTGCTTAATTTTAAACAATGAGAATTCTACATCAAATTTTTTTAATCTCCATCAATGGGAACAAAATTTGTTATTTGAATGCAAAATTGATATACATAATTTAGTTATTATTGCTGTCATCTGTACTTCTATCTAAAAAACTTACTGGGGGCATTCAGAAAGCTAAGAAATGAAGGACTACATTTCCCCATTGTCTTTGTAATTTAAAGGGTAGAATTGTAATTTGACAAGTCGTTTTTCACTTTCTTTTTCTTTTCTTTTCTCTTTCCTTCTTCAAGAACAATCTAGATCATTAAAGCTTGAAAATTCTATATCATTTAATTTTACAGAAATATATTTCCACCTTCTTTTTCTTCTATTTATTTCTTCTTTCACCATTGAGTGACATGAAAATAAGATTGAAGACGCTACTATAGTCATTATATCTTATTATAATTCATTAAAGATACAAAGAGAAAGTGCTGATATTTTAAAAGATCAATTATGTGTAAATTTAAAAGATCCAAGTTCCTCCGTACGTGTCTACATTTACATTACTATTCGTATTAAGATATATTGAGAAAATTAGTACCGGAGGAAACAAAGATTAAATAACGATGGTAGAAAGATAATTTCCTTCTTGGAGAGCCATTTGACCCTCGCTCTTTTCGTATCTACAATTAATGCGCATTCTTATTATAAACAAGATAAAATAAAATTTCAATTTTAATAAATTAAAAATGTGCAATACCAAACATTTTTCCTTATCACGCGCACTTGCACGTGCTAAATTACTAGCTTGTGATAATATACTTGGTGATGAGGGGGACACGGACAACAAAGTACATTTTAAACATTAATGGTAATCTTCACTGTTGACGGTCTTATTTTAATCCCACTCGAGTTCTTTAAAGTTAGGATCGTCCATAAATTATAGTTTAGTCTCCCCTTCTTTATAAACCACGCAATAAACAATTGAAACGTTTCTGTCCGCTCTCTTTAACACTGCCACATCAGAGAGCTTAAATTGTCGTACGCGAGCCCAGCAAAAGCTAGGCCAATTAAGTAATTAATCCCTTCAAACACAGTTAAATTTCGTTGTTATCAGTTTGCAACGCCGATCTTTCCTAATTAATGCTCCATCATGGCCCTCATCACGTGCCCTCTCAACCTCCTCCGCTCCCTCACGTGCGCAACCCCCGCAACCGTTACGCCTCGTTAACGTCCAGGTCGGTTGACTCGCAGCGCTGCGAGCAGCTGACACGCGGGCCCACAAGAAAGTGGCAGCAGATAACGTTTCACATTTGTCCTATCTATCGACAGCCGCCACGTGTCTACGGGCCTAACGGCGGACGTGAAGTGAGGATTACAATCCAGTTGAGGATACTCGAACAGCACCGTTGCTTTCACGCCGTTTGCGGGGTCGAAGGGGGAAAAAATGGGGGCTAAATGAAAACGTGCCTATCCTATTTTATTTGCTTCTATTTCTTTCTCATCTGAGAGCGGGAACGAGCGAAAACTCGAAAAAAGGGCAAAAATGGCGAGCGAATTCGAGACACCGGCGAAGGACGCGGCGGCGGAGGAGGTCGTCTCCGTCGAGCTCCCGGCGCCCGAAGGATGGAAGAAGAAGGTTGGATTTGGGGAATTCTTGTTTAATTTCGACTTAATTTGCTCTGTTGCTCGAAATTTCGCTCTTTTATGCCCTAATTGTTAGTTAATTGAATTAATTTCGCTTGCTAGGGTTTTTTAAATTGCTTTATGTGTGTTTTATCCTTGATTGTGATTGATTGTTAAGCTGGGTTGAGCTAGGGTTAACGCTTTGACCTAGTGTTAGGGTTAGGTTTTAGGAATATTTTTGGCCTGAGTGGTTGAGCTCGTTGAATTGTTCTGTTTGTTTTGCTAGACGATGGCGTTTTATTTTGGGGGAGAATTTAGGGTTATGTATTAACTAGCTTGTTTGTGGGCAAGTGTATTTACCACATGCTTTGGGTCTGCTTGAACATTCGTTTCCGCTGTTTTTGCTCATGAATTCCTTTGAATTCTGATGTTATCTTGCTGTAGTAGTAGTTGCGTTATCTGTTATGAGATTCCTGGCTCATATTCCATTCTGTTGTATGCACTCGTTATGAGCTAATTTTTGCAATAATTTTCTGGTGATCTTTGTTTGCAATTTCTCTTTTCGGCCCATGAAATGTTCAAGAAGGAAATCAGAAAGAACAAAGAGATAGTTTGGGCAGGTGGGAATGTAAAAAAAAGAGCAGTATAAACTTCATCATGTAAGTGTAAAACAGTTTATGCAAGTTCTACAAGTTTCAGTATCAATATATTATAAGTCTTTGTTTCAAAGTGTCAGATTTGTCATTAGAAGCTTAAAATTGTTGCCAATCATTTTCTGAGAGACAATGAAGAAAATTAGCAATGTCCTAATTCTTTAACATTTTAATACTTGATGGGTTTTAGATTAATTTTCAATGAGATACTCATCATGAATAGTTGAAGCATTGACTATTTTCAAAATAGATATGGTGTTGGTGTTGTAAATTTAATATAACTGAATAACCAGAAGCACATAAACTGTGAGCTACGTCAATTTTGATAAACTTCAACAGTGCATGTCATAAAAAATGGTTGTTCCAAATTCACTTATCTATTTTCAATTGATTGGATGGAGCATCCAGATGCGTAGATGATTTAATCTAATTTTAATTATATCGTAAATAGTTTTAACTCTTCTTTTTTCGATTAATATATTTGTATTGTTATGTGAGGAGGTATATTATTATGTTAACTCAATAGGTTTACATTGTGGTTTAATAATTACTCTTGTTGTTATCTGTAAATTCATAAGTTTTCTTTCTTTACCTTTTTGTTTTTTTCAACATTTCATGCTAATTATGCTGTATGTTTATTATCATACAACATGACAATAATGATTTGCACTTTTGGGAAACACATTTTAATGATTTATTATAATGATACAATTTTGAAATATTATTCTTTTGTCGTTTTTTGTGCCGGAAATTTAATCCTTCGTAAGTGCTCAAAAACTAATGCTTCAAGTGTTAGTTAATGTTGTTAATATGCTGAGTTAAATCTATCTTCTAGTTATTTCTAATCATGTGTTCTATTACTATGTTAGTTCAACACAGTTTTCATAAATTTAAGTATTTAGCTGTTGTTATTTATTAATTAGTTTGTTTATTTTGTTTTTTTTTTAAATTTTCTAATTATAGATATCTTCTATGTCACAGCACAAAATTGGTCCGTTTCTTCTCAATTAGGGAGCATAAAATTTAATTAATCAATTACAATGATATAATATATTTATTTCTAATTCTTTTTTATTTTATGTCAAGTGAATTTTATTAGCTGATACAAAACACTAATCAGTGTTTTTATACCTTAAGTTAGAAATTTTTGATTCATTCCCTTTAGGATAGAACAGTTCTAGACATCTCTGACTATATGATGAACGGGGTATCTGAATTTAATAGAGGACCACACAGCAATAACATGTAGTTAATTTGGTTTACTTTCTAGTTTCAAGAGAAAAAAATTCAAGTAGATTAGGCAGTAAGCAGATTAACTATTTCAATTGATCAGTTCTTGGATCTTGTACTTTGATTTAGCTATAAGCTTATGTGTGGATCAGTGGGTAGATTTTCACTACTATAATTTACTTTGGAGTTTGGTCTTTTTCTACATGTGGGTAGGTAAGCACAAAGGAGAGATGATCAAACTTGATTATTTGAAAGGCTAGGATTTTTGAGTTCTTCATAGTGTTGTAAAGATGTTGAAGATTGAAAGTGTTCGCTATTTTGCTCCAATCCTTCGCTATAACAGGATAATTGTAATAGTAGGAGAAATCATAGCAGTCACTGATAGGCGGGATTGAAAGTTCGGAAGATTTATTATAGAGGATAGGATTAATTGAAAATCGTATGGTCATGTTGATGCTTGGGATGAAATGGGACCGACAGTCACCTTTTGAGGGCAGTTTGAGGTTCAGCTGATTCTATATGGACACTGAGACTCAAAGGGTTAAGGATTTGATTTTTGATCGAATTTCCTAAGGTGGAATACAAAAATGTGGAAATACCTAGGGCTCAAATAAGCTGCATACTGATGGGGGTATTGATAGTATGTAACCTGTCTACTTATGTCCCGTGGATTCAGATAGGATGCTTCTAAGTCTATCCTGAATGATAGGTTATGTGTTGAATATCATTAAAGGCTCACATTTGTTCAGGATGAATTGGAGAACAGGGTGTCAACGAGATCAATGTGATGCTTTGATTTCAGATAATATACAGTTACACACATACTCTAATACAAATTATGGATATTGCATTTCACAGGCTTTAATTGCATTTGCACACAACTTGTGATGTCTACATGAATATTTGTTAGATAACAATAGTATACTGAGTGTTACTCCATAGGGTTATGCCTGATACTGGAATCTCTGTATTTATATGTGAATATTCTATGAGGATGAAGATGGTATTCTTATTAGCATGTCTAACATGAAAAGATGGAAGAATGTTCTTGGAACTACAGATTTTCTCTCAAGTGCTTAGGTAAGGTTAATTTACATAATGTGCTCTCTTGTCATTGTAAAAAAATTTACATGGAACTTTTGGATTTCCAAGGACTAGGATAGGGCTGAGCATTCTTTCTGTCTAGAGAAAGCTTCAGGCTTGATTTTGGAACTGGAAGGGTATAAAACTTCTAGGAAATAATTCTCTAGCTGTCATTGTTTATGATGTTGTGTGTAGGTATGCAATCTTGAAGTGATAATGTTATATTCTTTTTAAGTGTAAGTTGAAAGCATCAAAGAAAGAAAATTGGTTGTTTTGAGATTTGCAAGACAGCTAGGTGATTTCACAAATTAGAAAGCTTTAACTTTGAAGCATGCAAGGCGCTTAGAAAAGTTATTCTCCTCTTCCTTTTGGATAAGCTTTAAGTTTTTACCATAAGAAGTTCCTTAAAAGTTGAAAAAATAGTGAAGGCTTAGAGAAAACAAAGCCAATAATGTTTTGGCATAAAAAAGAAGCACATTTCATGGAGGGAAGGGAGATGATATGATGAAATTGTTAAGAGGGTTATTATGAGCTATGATTTATTTCTTTTCTCGATTTGTAATGTCAGATTGGAGGAGTTTAGGGATCCTGAAGAATGTCTTGTTTGGAAATTCAATATATTTAACGTGAAAGGGACATTTTCATACTCTACATTGTTTCTTAAAGATCTTGTGGTGATATGATGTGCAAGTTTCTCCTGGGCAACAATTAATACAATTATATTGCTCTACGTTGTATCGTTCTGGTTGGAGAAGAGTCTTGATTTACTTCTTTCAAGAGTTTTGGAGTTGGCTAGAGAAATATTGTGAACAAGTGAGATTTCTCATATAGATGATTTCTTCTTAGTGTCAATACGCCGTTAAGCTTAAGAACTAGGGTTCTTCATATCATCCTATAATCTTGGTGTAACTGTCAGAAGTTAGTGCATATCATCCTATAATCTTGGTGTAACTGTCAGAAGTTAGTGTGGTATTTTTTTATATTTTCCTTTACGCATAAGCAGGACTTGTTTGCTTACTTTTCCTATTATGGAACCTATATATAGCCTTGGAGATTACCTCATCCACAGTTGGGATTCACACTTCCAATGAATTTATATGTTGAGTTGGTGTTAATACTGAAAACTTGCTGTGTTGATTACCTCAGGACACACACATATGTTTCCCTTCGTTTAATAACTCACATCATGTGGTTTCAAAATTATTCATCTAAAGGAGCCAGCATTCGCAAAGAGAGAGCTAAAAATATATATTCTTTGTTTTCTGTAAGTTCTTTAATTTTCATTTTGAATAGCAGTGCCTTTTGAAGTAAAAGCAAATAAAATTTTGAAGTGAAATGTTCTTTTCCTCCAAAGTTACCACTTTTCATAAATGTTCTTTTCCTCCAAATTTACCACTTTTCATATTTGGTCAAAGGGGATTGTTCGAACTGATATTTGGAGGGATTTTCAGAGTTTAGAAAATCCTCTCCTTAAGTGTATTATCCATTTTTTAAAATTTTGTCGAGATGGAATTGATGGTAGCCTATGGAAAAGGATAAGGTACAAATAGTTAAATTTGTTCATGCAGTAATAATTAATGATGAAGAATTAAGACGTTTATCTGGTGTGCAAAGTGGTATAGTTAATCACTATGGACTGGACTGACTTTTTTTTTCTCCCCAAATTCTTGTTTACTGATGCTGGTGGCATTTGAAAGGTGTTTGACTCCTTGGCAGAAGACCTGAGGCCTAATAACCATCAAACGGGAAAGAGAAAACGGTTACCCAGTCTTGTGTCTCTTCCCAGCTTTTCAATTGCTCATTTTCATCTTCAAACTTTTAATTCAGACCTCTATCCCACACAGAAACAAGGAAAAAATGGAGAAAACCAATCTATACCTCTGTATTGATGACTGTATAATTTGAAAATGATCTGTATTGTTTCTTTCCAATGGACATCTTGAGAAATTGTTTGTGAACTCAGTGTGAATTTCTGATCAAGAGTTTTGGGGACAATATGAGTTGTTTTGGCCCTTACGGGTGCAGAGTCAGGTCAAGTTGGTTATCTGGTTTTACGATGATGATGGGGTCAATTGTTGTGTCAGTGGATCCACTCGGGGGATTAAAAGACATTATGGAAAAGGTAAACCTTAGGGGTTTAATCCTACAATGGGTAAAAAGAAAAATGGTTAAAGTCGTTTAATAAGTATTGACCAAAGACATTTTGGGGTTCTTTTCCCTTTCAGGACACAGTGGCTTTCAAGCTGACTAGACACGCTGTCACTTCGTAAGCCGACTAGCTCATCGGAAAGGAAGATGGTTGGGACCCTTCCGAGATGTTTAAAATTTAAATACCCACAGTAATTGTATGGAGAGCAGTTGGACCTTCTAACCTTAGATCTTATTGTCAGACAGTGGATTGTTAGGCATGTTAGCCTGGCGCAGGAGGTCCGAGATTAAGTTGGTATGGAGTCAGAATTAGTTTTTGTTAATAGTCGAGCTTAAATTGTTTTCTTTCATGTTCTGTAATTTATTTTATATATCTTGTTAGTTCTACTTTTTTACTTTGTTTTCCTATTGTGTGATACACTATCCATCTTTGTTCGTTCTCATGACTTAAATTGTTAAATTATAACAATCTTGGAAGGTTTAATCGTAGGAGGATCGGCTGTGGAATTGCAAAAGCAACACTGTTGAGACATGCTGAGTAACATTAAAATTTCCAAAGTGATCTTAGAGGTTTGCATATTATACCTTATTTTTGGAATCTCATTGCAGAAGCTATGGTGGGACAACTGGGTTTCCTTTCATTGACGACATGAGCCTGAAGAACCATCTCAATGGTTAAACCCAATCTATGTGTCTTTCGCTATCTCGAGAAATTTGTACATACTCTACATGCTTGACAAGATGAACAAAATTCGTCTGAAAAGTTTTGTCATCGTGGTCAGCCATGTCTATTCTGACATTGGAGGTTTATATTTATCATATTATGTAGGATTTCTGCAAGAATTGGTATACAGTAAGCATCATGCTTTTGCAATGAGTATCAAAATTGGTCAGAAAGTTTTTTCAGTATCATCTGCTTTGTCTATTTTTAATGTAGCCGATTTTCTAGTAAGCATCATGCGCTTATGCAGTGGGACTTTTTTCAACATCACCTGCTATGTCTACTTTTGATATAAAATTTCTATTTATAATATTTTTGCATAGAATTTCTGTTTAGTATATTTTATATATAATTTCTTTTTATGTGATACATGCTAGATCTCTATTTATTATATTTTTATGTTGAATTTCTGCAAGATTTGCTATATAGTAAGCTTCATACGCTTATGTAGTGAGTATCAATATCGGTCAGAAATTTTTTTCAGCATCATCTGCTATGTCTACTTTTGATATAGGAGTTTTTCTATTTATTATATTCTGTATAATTTCTTCAAGAATTGCTACAAGCATCATGCTTATGCAGTGAGTACCAAAATTTCTTTAGCAAATCCTTCAAACTAGCCCTGATACCTGTTTTGAGATTTTAAAAAATAATTTAAGAAGACCCTCTTCCACCAGGCCTCTCCATACCCAATCTCTTCCCTCCTTTCAACAACCTCAACCCAAAATAAAGTAAAAATTGATTATGGAGCTTGCATTAACTTCAAAGGTTGACAACCATCTCGATGGATAATGAACACCGACCTCACTTTTCTGAATAATTTGAAGGCTACCAACTGGACTTATCAGTACTTATTACATGCTGAAGTTCAACATTGCCAAGAAACTACCATAAACATGGCCTATAATGTGTATGGTGGATGGTTAAAATTACCAAGCGTCTTTTGAGGCAAACTGCTAAACACTTACGAACTTATGATTCTGAGTTATTTGAATTGGCAATATATTGAATGTTAGCACTTAGAAGCCAACATGAGCGATTGATGATGGTTCTTGTGCTAGGAGGAAATGGGCTTTCCTTTTCATTTCTCTTTCCTTCTTCTTTCTTTTCTCTTGTGTCGGTTCTCCTTTTCCACCCTCTTTTTCATATATGTGGTTTCATTTCTTTTTGGTGGGATCAGGGATTGGGGAAGGGGCGGGGGTTAACAAGGGTAGTTAACTATCTTTACTTAACTACTTAAGCATAGGTGTGCAGCCAAACAATACTTAAGTGAGCTATATAACAACCCTTCTTGTTTGTGGCCGATCTTGACACCCCTCAACACCTTTGGTTAGCCTTCCTATCTCAGACTATATGTATATCTCACGTGTATTCACTAGTTCAGGAAGCAGACTACTACAGTATATACAATATGATAAAATTTGAGATAAGCTAATGAATAATGACTGATAAGACTATTGAGGAAAGTCAAGTTTAATAGTACTACTTTAGTATACACTATATATAAATTGCACCATATAAGCTGCAGCTTGCAAGAAGGTTATTATGGATTGCCTTAATTAAAATGGCAAGATTGGAGCATATATAAAAGAGTTCCAAGTTTAATAGTAATACTTTACAACATGCTACTTATAAAAGTACAAGCCTGAAGGAAAATTTTGATCTCCTTTAGTGTACCGTCCTTGCTAGGAAGACTTGGTAATCTGCTCATTGGCTTTCGTGGTTATGAGGTTGAAGAGAGGTTGCAAGTGGACACTGATACTATCTGAAAATCTCCATGATCACAAGGCCGCACATCAAGGTTAGCAGCTAATTGGAGGATTGTGCTTATATCAGATAATATTCGACAAACTGATGGCCGATATTCATTGACTGAGGACACATGAATAAGTTGAGGGATCATACTATGTTTCTTATGTAAGTTAGAGGTTGCAAGGGTACAAAGGCTGGTTGCCTACAATCTGAAAATCTCCATGATCACAAGGCTGCATATTAGGTTCAGCAATTAATCTGAGGATTGTGTTTATGTCATATATTATTTGATGGACTGTCTTGAAGAAAGATAAGCATATGTTACTTGACTGCGGGTATATGGATATTAGTGGTCATTTTGTTTTCTAATCTACACAAAAGTTTGTTACGTTGTCCTCAAAGATAGCTGTAAGTTACTTCATTGAAGAGGTGGGTAAATCATCACACTTATATGCTGAATGGTAATATAAAAGTTGCAAGTTGTCATATACTTTGGACTGTGCAAGTTCTTGAAAAAGCGAGCCTTATTTGGCAGGAGTATGCAGTAAAGTCAAGGAAAAATTGAGGGCATATGGATATTAGTGATCATCTTCTTATCTAATCTACACAAAGTTGGTAACCTCCTCAGATAGCTGTAAGTTACTTCATTGAACGGGTGTGTAAATCATTGCTCTTGTATGCTGGATGCTAATGTAAAAGTTGCAAGTTGCCATATACATTGCACCATGCAAGTTGTTGAAAAAGCGAGCCCTATCTGGCATGAGTATGCAATAAAATTAAGGAGAAATTGTGGGCAACCTTAAATGTCCAAAATATGAGGCACCTAGGAGTGCAATGTTGGAATTCCGTTTGTATTTGGTTCCATCTTCATTTCTATCAAGCATGGGCATCAATATAATATATGGCGATGATTTGATAGTGATAAACTATCTTAGATATCAAATACAGTTTTAAATGTCTCCAAAGGCATATATGGTAATGTATCCAATATTACATGATTTAATACATCGATTTAAAAATAAGTCAAGTTAAATGTATTATTTAACATCATAACACAAGAGAGGATGAAAATTTATTACATAACGTTTCCTCTGTTCTTGGATCATTAGCTAGTACCTAACTTGAATCTAGCTAATTACATTTTCGATGCAAATCTTTTTCTTGCCAAACATGGATACAGTCCTTTAGTCGAGCAACATGCACAGTGGGATTTGTATCTTACAGAGGAAAGTGGAAAAGAACTGTGACATCGATATCCATGCATCCTAGACCTAAAGTCAAGTGGAAGTTTGGAGAGTCTGGTTTCAGAAATACAATGTCAAAACTTTTGACTCTATGTCAACAGGAAGAATCTAATGTCCACTGCTTCTAGTATGGAGGGTTGAAAAGCATGTTGGCTCAGCCTTTTCTCGGTGATCAGTGCATTAAGCGCAACCCAATTCATATTGTTCACTTTAAAGAATGACTCCATTAAGTGCCTCCTCTTCATGTACTTCTCCATTTTTTTTAGCGATAATTTAATAAGTTAAACACTTCGTGCATATAATATTGTTGTTTGTTATTATTCATCAATGTCATGCAGGGCCACTCTTCCTGCTAAAGATAAGCATAATACTTATGTACACATTTTCACAATATTTACAATATTTTAATCTCTGTATTATTCTATTATTAGAGGTGCTTCCATCTGTAAACATAAAGTCGTAACATACTAGATATATGTTAAGAGCATGTAAACTCACAGTCAAACAGTCAACCGTCTTTATGTGTGGTACATAGAGTAGTTCGGTCTGTCACTTTTTGTCCATGTCGGAGTACAATGCAACTGTCAATTTTATATTCTGTTTCTGAAGTGTTTGATTATTTATGCATTCTTACGCCTGTAAAGCTTGAAACCTATTTGCTTCATCTTCAGGCCTTATAAAAGTTGTTCTCATGCAATTTGTGGTGGTTAATCTTTTTCTGGAACCTTCTTTTTCCTGGAGCCTTCATATTGCAATTCCATCATGGCTATGTCAGGAGCATTCTTTATGAATTCTTTTTATTTGAGTTCATGTGGTAGTTACATGAGCGAAAGTTTCAAATTGAGTTATACATTTTCTACAGTTGGGTTTCTCCTTAGATCCCGTAATCTTGGATGTCTTTTTATGCTATGCCTTTCTATTTTTGCTGATGATTCATTCAATTATATTTTGAAATGCAATGAAGCTAAGCATATAAGTATATGATCCTCAGATTACACAAAGAAACACTATTACAGAAAAGGAAACACCAAGGTCCACAGTGTTCATGGAAAAAACACAAGAACTTGTAGTTTCTATAGATATTTTTCCAATTTCTAAAGCTCTGATGAGAACATGAGCTGTCTCATTTTGTACCTAATTAAGTGCCTTTCCTTTTTGTTCATGAGATGCTAACTCCTGACTTGCTCCTTTCCAACCTGCCTCCATCCTGTAGTATGTGTATGCTTTTGGAGTGGTTGATTTTGCATGTGTATGTCGGTGTGGGCAAGATGTGGTTGTACGTGCATGTATGCTATGCCTGCATGTTTTGCGAGCACAATTTCTGGGATTAAGATTCCCCTCTAAAAGGAAGGAAAAGATTCGTTTTTTCCACATTTGAAACTGATTTCCCACCCCTTCCAGTTTGACTTGGAGTATAATATTACCACTACCATTCCCATCAATTGGTATCTATTTGTGGCCATCAATTACAATGTCATTTGCTAAAGCAGAGTATCATTTTGTTGATCTTGTCACAGGCGCTAGCAGTTCTAAGTCAATTGCTTTTCTTCCCTAAAGTATCAATAATTTTGTGATATTTATGTTTTGTTTTAGTGGACTCCCTTGTTCACGTTCATTTGTTTCGCTGAAGGTGTTGGGTTCTATATTTATATTTCACTTGCTTGTCTTCATGTGAATTGTGATTTAACCAGATGTCATGTACATCAGTATTTCCATTTCTGTAGCGTAGTGCTAGTGTGTTAAGCATTTGAAACATTATGATCTATTTGAACCACTATAACATCCCTGATGCTTACTTTCCAGGGACTTTTCTTTTCTTATTTTCAATCTAACAAAGTTTACCTGCTACCAGTCATATCTCCATGGTATTCGTATGCTAGTATTGGATCTGAGAGCATCTTTCCTAACTTGACTGATTTCCCCCATCTTCATCTGTACCACTCCTAGCATGCTTATGCTCAAGGAAAAGTTGTATTAACTATGAATTCCTTACTTCCATATGTTACATTTTTGTTTTATTACAATCTTCTTATTATCTTTCCTGTCTGTGCTGTGTACAGTTTACACCAAAAAAGGGGGGAACACCTAAGCGTAATGAGATAGTTTTCATCTCGCCAACAGGTGAAGAGATTGCTAATAAGCGGCAGTTGGATCAGTACCTTCGTGCTCACCCTGGAGGGCCGCCTGCATCTGAGTTTGACTGGGGAACTGGTTTCATCCCTTTCTCTTTCTCTCTGTCACTCACATACGCATGCTCGTGCACGCGCGCACACACGCACACACACAACTGAAGTTACATGTATGACACATACACATACAGCTGATGCATATGCTTAGTTTCTTACATATGAAACACCTCTTGCTCTTCTTGATTGATAACAAAATAGGTGATACCCCTCGGAGATCTGCAAGGCTCAGTGCTAAAGCCAAAGCTACGGAGACTCCTGAAGGCGAGAAACCCAAAAAGAAAGAAAGGAAATCAAGTGGTAAAAAAGGGGCAAAAGATAACAAAGATGAAGAAAACGAGGCACCTGAAGGAGTGGAAGGTGCAGCTGCAGATGCAGCTAATGAAGCAAAAGAATCTGCTGATGCAGAAATGAAGGAGGCTGAAGGTAATGTGGACAAGGCCAAGGAAGATGCCAATGAAGGCAAATCAGAGAAAGAGTCCACGGAGATGACAGAGGGACAGCAGGTGAAAAGCATGGAGAAGGCTGATCAAACTGAAGCTGCTGCGCCAATGGTTGAAGAAGAAAAAGAAGCAGAGAAAGGTGACAAAGAAAAGCCCAATTCTGAAATGTTGCCTCCGACATTTGAAGGAAACAAGGAACAGGACACAGAAGAAAAGAAGACTGAGAATTCTGACATGTTACCTCTAAAATCTGAAGGAAAGGGGAATGAAAAACCTGAAGATTCTGCAGTATTGCCTCAAACATCTGAACCACACAGAGAAGAGGCTCCAGCAGGGAAAGAGATCAAGGATGGAGGTGCGCCTGCAGAGAATGACGGCTTCAAGGACAATCGGCACTCTGTGAACTTTGATGATGGGCAGCATCAACCCAAGGCTTCACCTGTTAATGCCTGAATCATAAATATCAAGCCATACATAGCTGTATGTCTAATTTTAATTTAGTTTGGATTTCTAGTTTGTAGCAGTTGGTGTCAGAAAAACATTCGAAGTGTGTTGTATTTCTATGTATGAGTCTCTGAATATGCTCCTGCATTCTGCCGCCTGTCCAGTCATTGTCATGTAATTCAGGATATGTTGTGTTACCATCCATCCTAACATGTTTAAACCTCATAACTTTTGACGTATTTTGTTATATATTGGATGCCACAGGTATTCCCTCTGGGGAGAAATTACCGTGACAATTCATCTTCACCTTGATTGATTTGCTTTCATTGAGCTGGTCTGCTGCTCATGTATTTTCAGGAGAACAGTATTCAAATGTACGTTTTGGGAATATATGTTTCAGAACTGGTAACGAAAAGTTGCGTGACTGATCGAACAGGGATGCATAAGACCATCCACTGTTGTATCGTCAACTTCCTGTCACCTTTGTTGTGATGTATGTATAGTTGAGAGCCTTAACTTTATGACTATATCGAACTTATTGAAATATTTAGGAGAATTTGTAAAATTTTCTTTGCTTAACCCCTATGAAGAAATACATTAGAGTATTTGATCTTGCAACAACTTGTTCAAATACTTTGTAAGATATGGCAGCCTCTGCCAATAAATTATGGAGGGAGTTCCCTATCTTGAAGAATAATCAGGATTTGCAGATTTGACTTTTGAAGCTTTTAGTAAAGGAATTTGGTTTTTTTTTTTTATCAATGATATTCTGCAAGGGAAATGTCCACAGATTAACTTTTGCTTTCCTTATGTTGAGATTAAAAGGGTATATGCTAAAGGTATTGTATGAGGCAGCAAGCATAAGCGTTCACTGGATCCCTCATTAGCTCAGCTAAACTTAAAAGAGGCATAAAAATCTTGCTAGTAACAACACAAAGTGCAATTTGAAGGGACACCCTTCAAGTCCTCCCTTCCACTTTCAAAGAGAATGGTCGATATACACACGTCCGAAATCCAATCAACTAATGCGTAGTATATGTACTCAAAGCACTATACATATTTTAACCTTATTCAAACTTTTCTTATAAGTCAAAAACATTTCAAAATTAAAGTCATAAATTTGAATACCCATTTATTTCTAGCAAAGAATCATATTAGCTTTGTGGTTTCCATTTATTTTTTATTTTTATTTAGGGTTATTTGCATATATACATCTTATATCATAGGTAATTGCAACAATACCTCCAAATCTCAGTATTTGCAAAACAACCCCTCAAATCATTAATCAAAGCAATTAATCATCAACTTTGATAGCCTAATTAGTAATTACAATGTAAAAATTATCAATAAAATAGTCTAATTTTTATCACCAAGTCGATGATTTGTTGATTTAGAGGTATTTTTTCCCTAAAGTTGATGATTTGAGGCGTAGTTTTGCAAATACTAAGATCTAGGAGGTATTTTTTAAATACCCATGATGTAAGGGGTTTATATGCAAATAACCCTTTTATTTAATAGGATTTTGGGAAAGGGATTCCAGTTCCCTTCACTATGCCTACATATTAAAAAGGAAAAAAAAACAAATTTCTCACCTTAATTTATCTATAAATCAGTATATGGTTATGATGTGGGTGTTAAAATAAATAATGAAAAATTATTTTAATCTAAGGAGACTCGCCTCGCTCTGTCTTGGCGAAGATAAAGTAAATAATGAAAAATTGATGAATTTTATCGAGATATGTACAGAAATATAATTAAAGCGGTCCATATTAAAACGGCCCATAAGAATAAGATATTAATGACTGTTATGACTGATAGAATAGTAAAGCTGTTTGAAATCTGACCATAACCTATTTTCGTTAAATCTTCTCTATTTGTTGCTTATAAACCAAAGTCCAACATGCTTTAAAATAGACTAGCGAAATTACAATGTCTCATAATGCGACACATGGATTTGGATTCTTCGTACGATAAAAAAAAGAAAAAAGAAAAAAGAAAAAAGAAAAAAAATATAGTGAAACAATTCTTTTTTTAGTCATAAATGTTTATTACTTAATTGACTTCTTTTGGTCCTCGCTTGTTTTTAACATAAAAATCAAGTCAAAATTGCCCACATGCTAGCAGGCTGATGTAGAATGCGCTGCAGATGTGTTCATAGAGCAGTTGGACTACCAGAAGCCTAACCAGAGATTCAGAAAGGGCTTTGACATGCACACAATGATTTGGCTGTATATTCTTCGTAGGTCAAAATTTGATGGAAATCGTGTATGTTTTCAAGTTTGAGCCCGAACAAAATAGTTTACAGATATAGATATATCTCTCAATAAGAAAAACTCATATCCAGATCCGCCAAACTAGGATACTAATACAAATAAACTAAAAGAAACTATATGCAAAATATACATGCAAATAATCGATAAGCATAAATTGGACATGATTGAAGAATATAGGTCATATGATATGAGAGAGTACGTTAATCTTGATATTTTAAAAACTAAGATTAGATGTATGGATAATCAAAATTAACCTCAAATCTATTAATCCAAGGATCAAAATAATTGCAATTGTATGATCAATATATATTCAAATATTCCAGATACAAATTCTAATATTTCACTACATATCCATATTTGCAACCATCTACTATCTGACATGGATTTTTAATAATCCTATCCATATTTTAAGTGATACAGACATATCTATTGTTAGTATTTGTTTGTAAAAACTAAGATAGTCCCACATCGGATATTTGAGCGTTCTTTTAGAGGTTTAAAAACATTTAATGATTATTGGGCTTTTATGAATGGGTCAAAGCATAGACCTTTAAACCCGCGTGCAGGTAGCGCGAATAATGCGCGATTTTTGAATATATTATTTTTATTTTTTATTAATGTTATTGTTATTTTAAAAATTTAAATTTATCAAAATATCAACAAACAAGTGACTGTTGGAATAATACTGTTGGGAAATGTCTGTTTATTTTCAAAGGAGTGTTTTGAAAAGTTGTGAGGACTGTTGGAAACACTTTTCAAACCTATAAATAGCCTATGATTTCAGACATCTAAACTACTTCTTTCTCGAAACGTTTCTCTTAATAACATCTGCAATACTACAAACTTATTTCACAAAAAATTAGTGGAAAATTCCAGATTTGCGGACTTTTCAATTTTTCTTTTGAGGCAAATATTTCTTTAAGAAAAGTGTTTCACGCCTCAGAAATTCTCTCTTTTTTATTTTTCTGACATCTATGAATGCAGTTTTTAACCCTTGCCCTCACACTAACATATCAGGCATACTACACTGCTCAAGGATCTCTATGCTATTGGCCGAGCGAGTCGCACACATAGTGAAACAAATTTAATATTTTTGTTCATGAAAAGGAACAAATTTGAGAGCGACTTTATTGTCCACATGGTTCACTATGTTATCATAATGTTAACAATACTTACCGAGGCATTAAGTTGTTTAGCTTTAATTTCTCTTCGGATCTGTTCACGTAAATTAGCGGTCAAAAGTTTTAGAGCAAGAAGCTCACTTCAAGTTGATCTCACGAAGTATACATCGATTCCATAAAAAAGAAGAAACTCTTCAAGTACGTACACAAGCAGACAACATGGCATGTGATGTATTGATTACTTGACAACTACGTGACTTTGATGCTGGCTGGCGGCTAATTTCTTTGTTTTTTTTTAATCATATTTTTAACCAACTTATCATTTTTACTTAAATTTTATGTACTAGTTTTAAAATTTAAATAATATTAAATATGTTTTTTATTAAAAATTTTAATTTAAATATATATGTACATCATATATTATAAAGGAATAATTTTTATTTATGGATTTAAATACTATTTAAAATTTAAATTTTTTAGCGGAAT
>JBAKGM010000139.1:4310142-4322287 GCA_037177215.1 Asparagus racemosus | reverse complement strand
ATTCGAAAAACTCCATATATGAATATTAGAGTCCGCATTCGAATTCGATAATTTTAAACAAATACAAATACGAACACGTTAGTATTCGATTCGATTCGATCGTTTGCCACCCCTAATTGCAAAGACTGAAACTTATTGAGTGTTTAGCGTCCTGAAACAAAAGGACAAGCCAACTGAAACACACGTAAGCCAACTCTTATTAAGGGCAACTGGGCATACAAACAACTCCATCCTTCACGGCAATGATCATGCACATCTGAAAGAAGAATCACTGATCAAGCACAATAGCAAAGGATCATTCTCTGCACTCTGCACACCATTTGCATTAACAAACAACTCCCAATAGCAACGATCAGCAAACACCTGAACCTGAATTGAAGCACATCGATCTCAGTCATTTTGTACGAACCCCGTTCCTGGATCGAACCAAAAACTGAGCAGGTATTGCACTGTGGTGAAGAATGGTAAGCATGGAAGTTTTTAAATAAAATTGCCTATTAGGTTATCTTTTAGTGCCCTTTTAGCTTGTTTATCAAACTCCTTCCCATTCCCCTGCACAATCTCATCAAATAAATTCATTCCCTACTTTCTTCAAATCTCAAGCCACTCCATAACACAATTTCAGATTTCAGGAAATAGATTTCAGGGATCCTCTGGAAATTGGGTACATAACAAACGCCTCATATGATCAGATGACCAGTGTACAGAAGCATGTTTAGGGATACTAAATTTACCCACGCAATTCTAAACCTATCCATTAGTACTCGAGTAGAGCAATGGCATTATATGCTTTAGAAATTTTAAATTTTCCATGGCATGCCCCAATTCTGGAACTGCAGCGAAATAATATCAATAGAACCCCGTCTATCTAACAGTTCATGTCTCAGCTTAAGTATTTGCTTCAACATCCAGGAATTCCCTATAATTTGCCTTGCACATTCCATGCGTTCATCCTTAGCAAATAATTTACATGCACTCTGGAAATCCACAATAAATCCTCTTTTTCATTCAACCCCGAAAATGCTTCAGAACTGATCGATGCATAATTCCGACATAAACAAGAGTAAAACACCCAATCCACCCAGTTATGCCCCTGGCAAACAACACCCCATATAGATATAGTTGCACACCAAAGAGAACCCTCTTAACCAGTTTCAATCTGCATATGAAAGCTTTAGCTTGCCAATTTTTGATTTCTGAGTAATCTTGGAAGTTAGTTACAATCACCCCAGATAATTATCAACCTTAAGGTCCTTACCACAAACCCAGTGTCTTGGTGCATGAAGGGATGTAAGTTTCGGTTTCTTCCCATGAGATAGACATTCAAATTGCAAGGACATAGTAGAGTATAACACCCAAATCTCGGTGCAAACATGAAATTTTTTGGTGCAACCGGAGGGACTTAATCAAGAATTCTTATTCGCCGATTTTTTGAAATATCATCCCTCCTACCTTCTGCCTTTTATTTTTATTACAGATTACAAAATTCAAATGCGGATTTTCTCAATAAAACCAATTTGGCTCAGGGAGTCCATCCTTGATGGGCAACAACTCAGTTGCAATGTTTTCACCAGCTCACACAGATCTAACGTCATCAAACGAAGTTTTGGAAGAGCACGCAATAGATATTCTCTCGCCCAGTCAGAAAAATCAACTAAAGAATAGTTTCACAAAGGAAACGGGTGATAAACACTCTACTTTTGATATAATAACTGCACTGATTTGGCAACTGCGTACAAGAGCAACGAATACAGAGTCTCATACTAATGTTACTCTCGTACTTCCTATAAATATGAGACCAACTATGACCCGACCGCTACCTTTCAAAGCTGGTTACTATGGGAAACTCGTCAGCATAAGAACAGTAAAAAAAAAAAAAAAAACTAGTGGATATGTTTGTCAAGCAACATTCGCCGAGATGGTAAATATGGTTAGAGAAGCTAAGCAGAGGTCCTTCAAAGAGTCGGTAGAAATTGCAGGCATACTGGGATTTATGAGATTGACTACGGATGGGGCGCACCGACAAATACCGTGCCGTATTCGACAAATATTGACCTGTCAATGGGCTCATGCGCATTGCTCTGGTCTCCTGTTTTCAGGGGAGGTGTTAGGTTATGGACGCCATGTGTTCTACAAGAACACTTGCAGGCCTTTCTTAATCAAATGAAGATGGTATCATCATGATGCTCTAGTAGAACTTCATCATCTTTTATGATCGATATTTGATTGTGGGATCATTTTGTAATTTGTGCTTATAAATATATGTGTTGTATGAGAGATACACGTAATTTAAACTTTTGTAGACAATGTTTTATCCAAAACTAGCAATGAGACTAATTATATGAGGCAAGTGTCTTTATCTTTTTTTTTATAAATCTTTTAGCTACTAACTTTTTTTTTTTTTTTTTGAGAAAAAGGATGGGGCTTCAAACAATGAAACCCCAGCCGCTATTTAATTCCCAAAAAGAATTGGTTACAAGTTACTGGAGTACATCCCCAATTCTTGGATGTACTTTTATTACAGTCTATTGTTTACAAGTATATCAAAGCACAAAGCAAACAACCAAAAGATCACTACATCAAACAAAGTACATGAAATGATACTCCTTAAACTAAAGATATTGGATCAATCAAGTCCACTCCCAGCTTCCTCACGATGAAGTGTCTTTATCTTTCTTTTATCTTTTAGATACCGGAAATAAAGAAATTATTTCTCTTTACTCCGGTTGTTCTAGATAGAAACAGCGCCGACACAACTAATAATTTCTTCTTTTACTCCCGCTGTTCAAGATAGGAATACAGTTTCAAAATCTAATAATTTGTTGGATCCAAATACTCTCCAATTACATGATAACTGGAGTGGGTCCAGTTCTCTCAATCGTTACTGTCTATATAAATTTCAATGGATGTGATTACACCATTGAAAATTTCCACTTCCACTATCACAGATAGTGGTTTTGATTATAGTGGTTTTCAAGTTTCTAGCCATAATTGGAGAGGATCGGGATCCAAATTTCTTGTTACTCCTGTTCTTAATAGATTGAAATTCAGCTTCGACAAAACTGACATTCTATTAAGCAATAATTTCATTATTTCATCTTCTAAGGAATGGCATATTAATTGGACAAAAATTAATTATAGACCCCCTATACTATGAGTAACTTGACATCGAAAGGTGAATGAAGGGATGGTTCTTGTTCATAATCCAAACATCTCAGAGATAGATATAAAGGTAGGAATTTGTCGAGCAAACCGCACTCCTTCGTAAACGTCAGGAGTCCATTGATGAAAAGGGGCTAGGGAAAGCTTGAACCCAATTCCTACAGTGATGGATATAAGCGCAATTGAAGCTCCTGGAGAGTTATACATTTGTGTATTGATGAGACCATTCACTGTTTCTTGAAGCTCGATCTCCCCCCCCCCCCCAACCCAGATGAACCATATAGCCATGAACCAAAATAGAAGAACTTTCCCCACCCATGAGTATATATTTCGTAGTAGCCTCATTAGACCGTACATCTCTCTTGATATCCAGATAATAGGTGGGAACATAAACCGAAACATTTTGGAGCTACAAAGATAATTATTAAATCGTTAGCATACTTCTCAGGATCGATGCAGATAGAGTCTGAGATTGCGAATCCATTGATGAGGTTGGCCATGGATTCAACATGGCGGCTAGTCATGAAGTCGACAGATATGGAGTTGGATCACCCTCGATAAATCCATTGTAGGAAGACGACGGTGATGTTGGTGCAGATGGATCTGTGGGTTTTTAGGGGAAGGGCATTATAGAGCGTTGGTTGGAGAGTGGATGCATGAGATTTTAGGGTTTATTTGTAATTTTTAGATTTTAGGGGCTTATTTGTAACTCTTAGATTTAAACGAGTTTATTTGTAAATTTGTACTTTTTGAAGGGAATGCTTGTATTTTTTGGATTTTTCAGGGGTTGTTTGTAGTTTTCGAATGTTAAAGGGTTGTTGCAATTTTCAACTTTTGTAAAGAGTTAGAATTTTAGATTTTCAGGAGGATGTTTGTAACTCTTAGCTTTTATAGGACGTTTTTGTGTTTTTTCATATTTCAGTGATTATTTGTAACTTTCAAATTTTTTAGGGGGTTATTTATAATTTTTTGATTTTAAATGGAGTTGTTTATAACTTTTAGATTTTTCGAGTGGATGTTTGTAACTTCAATTTTTTCAAGGAGTTGATTATAATTTATAAATCTTAATGGGCTGTTTGCAATTTGTAAATTTTTCAGAGGGCTTTTCACAATTTCAGGTTTTTAGTGGGTTGTTTGTAATTATAAGATTTTTCTTTTAGTTATTTATAGTTTTCGTATTTGTCAGGGGGTTGTTTGTAATTTTATATTTTAATAGTTTGTTTCTAATTTTTAGAGGGCTATTTGTTACTTTAAGATTTTTCAGGGGTTTTTTATTTTATTTTTGTTTTTTTCATGGTTGTTTTGTAATTTTTTGAATTTTTCTATGTTAGGGTAGAGAAATCATGGTATTCAAATTTGGAGGGTTAATCTACAAAAAGTAAAAAATCAAACTGCTTTGAGAGTTTTCTGAAATTCTCAAATTTATTAGGAGTTTAGTGAGAGTTTTAAACATTTTGGGGTTCACTGTTAAAGGCCGAGACTTACTTGGATTTAGTGAAATTTACTCCTTTGTAATTATAGCCAATTTATTATTTAATTGACTACTTTTAATCATCTTCTTTTTTGTTCTTTTAAGTAGCACTTTTTAATAATCTCTTCTTTTTACTATACCAACCGACTTTCTAAATCTGAATCGCCCAAAGTATAATACTAGTTGATAAAATGACTCATAATTGGAAGCTTATCACTAACCGTAACAAATCTAATAATCGGATTTGGGTTCGGCTTGGGTCGGGTTCGATTTCTAACCCTGACATGTCCAGAATATTATTGTGCTTCTCAAAAATCTCTATGCTTGCGGCGAGATGCGGTCTATTGTCCACACGACTCCCATAATAGAGTCAAATAAAAATTTTCGTATCTTTGTTTATAGAAAGAGATCAATTGGAGAGCATATAGACTTTATTATCCACATGAGTCACGGTGTTATAATAATGCTAACAAATAAATAAAAATATTTCATGTGGGCTTGCAGAAAAAGTCTGAGACCCGGATCCAGCCCGAATCTAGCCCGATCAGTACCCGACTCGGGTCTGGGTATTTCTGCCGGTGGCCATGTCGGTCACGGCTTGAGCTGGGACATGGTGGCACTGGGCCACAAACCCCGAGTCAGGTCCGAGCTATCCGGACCGGGCCCACGTTATAAGGGCGCCATTGAGGCTCCCTAACTGCTTGGAATTTAGCCGTTGTGACGGGGTCCAGACCCAAAAGCCTAGCCTAGCCCGGACTGGCCGCCATAATGGCTAGAAAAATAGCCATTATGGTTGGATAGCCCAACCTGGGTAGACCCAAAACAGCCAAAAATGGCTATTTTTGGGTCAAATGACCAAAAATATACCCCCCCCCCCCCCAAAAAAAGGTGAAAGAAGAGCCAAAATTTGAGAGTATCTTGGTCATTTGACTATGATGCTGCCTCTATAAATAGAGGCATGTTTTCATTTAGTTTCTCATCTGACCCTGACCGGGCAGACCCAAAACGGTCAATAGCGGCTATTTTGGGTCAAACAACCAAAATACCCCTAAAAACGGTTATAAAAACCAAGTTGAGGGTATCTTGATCATTTGATTAGGGGGCTGCCTTCATAAATAGAGGGGATTTTCATTTGGTTTCTCATCCAAAATTCATCATCTTCTCTCTAATTTTCTCTAACACTCATTTATACTCTCAAATACTCTCACTTATACTCTCAAATACTTTCTCCAATTCTTGAAATGAGTCCTCCTACTTACCAAGCTGGATCGCAAATGAAGATCCACCACCTCCAACTTCTAAAAACCAAGATCAAGAGTGCGGTCTTTCTTTGAGAAGATTGAAGTTACCAAAGATGATAATGGTTGTATTCTCACCCAAAAGGCAAAATGTGCGCTACATGGCAAAGTCTTTGAAGCTCAACATAAGAGCGGGACTAACCACCTCAAACAACATTTGTAAACCCACAACAGAGGGTAAGGAACGTCTCAACTAGACATCTGTCAATCTCTTCTCTCTCAATCATCTTCCAATACAGCCTTAGTACGTGGAACTCTCAATCATCTTCCTCATGCGGGAGTTACGACGCAGTTGAACTAAGAAATACATCATCAGGTTTGTTGTTCTAAAAAATATTTTTTATATAATGGTAGAAGATGATGATTTTGAAGATATGATTTAAGAGGGTACATGCCTTGCTTTTTAAAACATTTATTGTCAAACTTATTCAACATGATATTAAGAAATATTTTTGAGAGGAAAAAAATAAAATTAATTGATTATTTTCAAAACTTAAATTATAGATTTTATCTAACTTCTGAAATTTGGCAATCTAAAGCACAAATTGGTTATTTATATATCACAGCATACTGGACTGATGACATTTGGCAAGTATTTAAAAGAGTTATTTCTTTTATTTCATTTAAAGAATCGCACACTGTTGAAAATGTTGTAAATTTAGTAGTGAAAGAACTTACAAAATTAGAAATTTTTAAAAATATTTATGCAAGCAATAATAATATAGCAGTAGGTCATTTCAATTCATATTTGCTATTGCCATGTCAAGATGAAATTTTTCATATTAAATGCACATGTCATATTTTGAATTTAATTGTGCAAAGTGCAATTGATGAAATTAAAATAATGATAGAAAAATTGAAACAAATTTGTAGCTTATTTTCATAATGCTTGTGAAAAAAGGCTTAAGAGATGGAACAACTTTGTGGAAGAAATAATGCAGGGCCTAAAAAATTTCACAAGATTTTATTAATTTCTATGCTTCTAGCTCTTCATCTAGTTCTTCCTCTATATATGAAATAATTGATAGTTAATGGACAACTATAACTTGTGCAAATGACATGCAACAAATTTTTATAAGCTACTCTTATATCCGGTTGTTATTATCCAACTATTACTCAAGCTACGTTACAAGTTTTCAATATTCAAAACTTTTATAATACTTATCACATGGATGTTCATTTTTCAGATGTGATTAAACAACTAAAAATAAAATTTAATAAGTATTTTGGACCCATGCTTATTATTTTAGTTTGTGCATTCTTATTGATCCATGCTTGAAGGATATTGGTCTCCAAAATTTGTTAAAGTTTTATATGAAAACATGATAATAGAAACTGATATGGTTGAGACTATTACTGCTCTTACTTATCATAACACAGTCAGATTATATCTTCAAAAATTATACAAAGAGTATGTAGCTAAACATGATAATAGATCTCAAGGTACAACTCTTACAAGTTCTAGACCGAGTGAAGGTAATAGTTTACTGACAAGAAATCGATAGTAACTAAACTGATTCGTTGGGGAAGTGGTGGTAATAGAAACTGATACGGGTGAGACTATTATTGAATTTTTATATGAAAACATGGTAATAAAAACTGATACGAGTAAGACTATTACTGTTCTTACTTATCATAACACAATCAACTATTATCTTAAAAAATTATACGAAGAGTATGCATCTAGAGATGGTGGAAGATCTCAAGCTACAAATCCTATGAGCTCTAGACTGAGTAAAGGTAACAGTTTCTTTGATGGGAAATCAATAGTAAATAGACTAATCGGTAGGGGTAGTGGTGGTGGATCATTATCCACAAGGAAAGTTTTGAAACTTGAACAATATTTAGCTGTAACTTTAGTTACATGTCAGAATAATGAGGAGTTTGATATTTTACAGCAGGGGAAAGTAATGGAACAACTTGATATCTTGTGCTTTCCATCATGGCTTATAATGTACTAATAATGCAGGTTTCTACCATAACTTTAGAATGCACCTTTAGTGTATCAGGAAGTTGGATTGATGATCACAGGACATCGTTGGATCCATCTATCGTACAGGCGGTAATGTGCTTACAAGATAGGTGGAGGTCCAAAAGAGACATTAAAACATCGATCCTTTTGCTAATATTGAAGATACACTTTAAGATTTGATGATAGCAGATGCTGTAGAACAAGAATAGAAAGTTATTTATAACTTTTAGTTTTGAAATTATAAATCTGTAATAAACTATTTTTGAAAAAGTTGCAAATGGTATTGATGTAGATGAGTAGGTGCCAACCTAATTGGAACGTACTCGTCTATTGTTATGTGATAATTTCTTTAAAATATTATAATTGTTAGTGGTTAATAGTAAAATAGAATTTTTTTCTGATTTTTTAAATTTCTCAGGAATTTACAAATCATATAGTTCTAAGCAATTAATAATAAGATTGAATTTCTTTGCAAAAAAATTTCACATATTTTTAAATGCTTTTAAAGTTAGATCTTTTTTTGTGAAAAATCTAAATTTTTTTGATTTTTTTTACAAAAGAGTCACAAATTTTTCCCAGCCAAAACAAAAAAAAAAAAAAAGAAAATGAAAACAGCCAGGCTAGCCCGGTGCCAAGCCCACAACTATCCAGTAGATCTGGACCCGGGTCCTAACATGGCTTTGGCCCTACTCGAATCCGAGTTGCTGGCCAAGCTAAGCCGGCTCGACCAGGCCCCGCTTGGACGCCCCTAATTTCATGTTAGCCAATAAAAGCCCGTTTTGTTGACTTTCTTCTTTGTGGGGGGATCATGCTGTCAATAGCATAAATCAATACTGGCAAAAAATGAGGGGGAAAAACTCTTCAATTGCCCGAAGTCCCAAACAGATCACATGGCATCCTAAATATAAATATTTTATCTTAATCTTCTACGTTTATTTCGTAAAAAATTTGAGTTTACTTTCTGTTTAAAATTAGTGTCTGAACTGGAAAGGACCCGTTCAAATCGACGACTTTTCCCTCGTATTGTTTACACGGTTGAATTAGATGGCATACCAATGCCCCCGTAGCGTATACTCTGGAACCAGTTGTATACACGGTTGAATTAGATGGCATTATTACACAGAAATTAGTTTTTAATTGCACATGAGAATCACATGCTGTAATATATTGAGCTACAAGCTTATTTTTCTTTAAGAAGTCGAATCGCGGTACCTCACATTTGCATGACGAGTATATATTAATCGATTGCAGTTTAAAAAGTGATCTTGGAAAGATTTGATCCCCAGTGAACGCTCATTACTGTAGTTCACAGAATAGGTCCGTTGCCATTATTTAAACTGTTCTGAAATGGCGCTCACTCCCTATTAAAACCCACCCGTTTTCTCATTCTCAAGCACTCCAAATTCAATCACCCAAACTTTTACGTAAAACCCATATTTAGCTACTCTCCCCTTCCCAAAATGGCAATCAACACTCAAGTCCAGCTCGACCTCGTCCACCTCTTCAACCTCTACGACACCGCCGCCGTCCCCCGCACCGCCGACGAAACTGAAGACCCCGCCACCGGCATCCGATACAGGGACGTCATCATCCACGAGGACACCGCCGTCTCCGCCCGCCTCTACCTCCCCAAATCCTCCGGAAAAAAGAACAAGCTCCCGATCCTCGTCTACATCCACGGCGGCGGCTTCTTCTTGGGCTCCGCCTACATCCCCATGTACCACAACTACCTCCTCTCCCTCGTCTCTTCTGCCAATGTCGTGGCCGTCTCTGTCGAGTATCGCCTCGCCCCTCAACACCTCCTCCCCGCCGCCTACAACGACGCGCACACCGCCCTCACCTGGGTCCTCTCCCGCGCCGATCCCTGGCTTGCCGAGCACGGCGACTACGACCGCCTTTTCATCGCCGGGGACAGCGCAGGCGCCAATATAACCAGCAACTTGACGTTGAGAGAAGGGGTGAAGGTCGAAGGGATCGTCCTTGTTCACCCTTACTTCTGGGGGTCGACGCCGATCGAGTCGGAGGTCACGGACCCGCTGATAAGGTTCGGGCTTGATTCGGCGTGGCGGCTGGTGAAGTCGGCGGATATGACGCTGGATCATCCGTCGATAAATCCGGTGGCCGAGGGAGCGCCGAGCTTGGCGGGGTTGGGGTGTCGGAGGGCGATGGTCGTGACCGCGCAGATGGATGTGTGGGTTTTCAGAGGAAGGGCTTACTACGGCGCGTTGGAGGAGAGTGGATTTCCTGGCGACGCGACGGCGTTCGAGACGAAGGGGGAGGCGGCGGTGCACGGGTTTCATTTGGCGAATCCGGGGACGGAGATGGCGGCGGAGCTTATGGACAAGATTGTTGCTTTCATCAATCCTGTTTAGCCATCGGGGTTGATCTTGTTCAATGTGCGCGTGTTTATTTCGCTTGTTAGTTTTCAGCTGTTTTTGTTCCGTGTCTGTCACAGTCATTCCCTTGTCATGCATGAATAAAGGTTTGTTTCCACTACAGCTGTTTTGCTTGTTACTTTTCAGCAGTAGATCCATCTCTCGATCAAATGATCAATCAGCTGAAGAACAATTTTACCAAGGGAACAGATGGGAAATGCTCTAGTTTTGACGTCTTAGCCGCATTGGTTTGGCGACTGCGTACGAAAACAATGAATCTAGAGCCTCATACTAATGTCACTTTAGTATTTCCTGTGAATATGAGATCAAATTAATAAGGACCAAGTGCTGCCTTTTAGAGGTGGTTACTATGGAAACCTCGTCAGCTTAAAGACGATCAAGGCTACTAGAAATGAGTAAAATTTCTAAGAGATGCCAAGCAGAGACCCCCTTGAAGGAGTCAGAAGAAATTGAGCTTTCATATTCAACGCTCTCTGTATCCGACTGGAGGCATACTGGGATTTTTGAGGTTGACTATGGATGGGGTGCACCGACAAATATCGTGCCCTACCCGGCAAAAATTGACCTACCAGTTGGTCTATGCGGACTGCTTTGGTCCCCTGTTTTCAAGGGAGGTGTCAGGTTATGGACGCAATGTGTTTCGAAAGAGCACTTGGAAGCCTTCCTTAATGAGATGAAGGCGGTGTCATAATTAGCATGAGTTATTGATTTGTTTAGTTGATGGTCGTGATTTGTTGTTTAGCGTAAACTAGAAATGAGTAAAATTTTCATGAAGCTTGTAGTGGGTGTTAAATTTAGACTGAATCATAGCTATGTTAATTATTGATATTTGATTGCGAGAAATAGATATGCGTCATCCTATAAGTTGCGCTTATGAATTTATGTCTTGTGTTGAGAAATAAATTTAAATTAAAACTTTTTAGAAAAATTTTATCCGAACTATAAAACTTTAAGTTTAATTACATGAGTGTCTTTACTTTTTTTTCCCCTTCTTTTAGATAGGTATCCAAAAAATTATTTTCTCTGAGATCTAGGTAGAAAGTCAGCTTTGACAAAACTGAGTAGAGATTCTATCAGAACACCCCATAGCATAGGTCGGTTTATATCATTCATGGGTGGTTAGAGGATTAGTTTGGGAATTCTAGTTACTCTATCTATGGCAGAAACCACCCTACTCCTATAGGAATGGTTCTCATGGGATCCCTATTCTACGAAACTAATATTACTTTTGCCTCTGGCTCTAACAGATAGTAACATTTCTTTTACTCCCGCTTGGAGATTTAGCTTTGATAAAACTAGAATTCTATTAAGCAATAATTTGATTATTTCATCACATATGAAATTGGATATTAATTGAACTTAAATTAATTGTAGATTCATCTCCTGTACTATGAGGATTAGATACTTTTTTGTTTCTAAATTTTTTTATTAGCAGATATATATAAATCTTTGACTTCTTTAAATTTAGAAAGACTATCTGCATTATATAATAATAATAATAATAATAAATACTATATGCAAAATGCATTTAGACCTGCCATCTTGTCTTTTAAAAAAAAATCTGATAGTAGATATATCTTTCATAGTGTAAATTTCAGGTATTAAGAGTAATAAACTAATATTAATGCAAATAGTTAAAACTAGGACAAAAAGAATACTGCATCCATATATATAATATATAAAGAGTAACTCAGTATAATCATCTTCGGATTTTAGATCCCAAAATTCCTCAAATAAATTAACCTTTTTTCTTTTGAAATTCCTTAGATAAATTAGTAATACCAATCTCCACGACAATTGGAAGCATTTAATTCTGAAGCAGACTATTCTTTTTTTCCCTTTTTTT
>JBAKGM010000139.1:4284613-4297855 GCA_037177215.1 Asparagus racemosus | reverse complement strand
AGGCTTTCGAGACTGAGGGAGAGGGTCACTCGTTTCACGTGCTTGATGCTGGGAGTGAGAAAGCAATCGCGCAAACTAGGAAAATTAGTGACTTTATTAATGAGATTTAGGTTGTCGGGTGTGAGGTTGTATTTTCAGGTCGTTATCTCTTCTTCTTCTTCTTCTTCTTCTTTTTTTCCCTCTTTTTTGTGGGGGTGACCAGGCTTGGATCAAGGTAAAAGGGCATGGGTCACAGATGGGTCGAACCCATCTAATAAATGGATAGAGTATAATCTTATGCGGATGTGCAAGGCCTCATCCCTTTTTTTTTTTTAACCCAAATGACCAATTATTGCTTATATATACAGAATTCCTTCCATGTGTAAGTGCACAAAGTAGCAGTGGGTATAATGATTGTGCTATTCATGTGACAATGCCACTGTTTGAGCTTCAGCACGTATAGGCAACAACAACCAATAAATGTAGAATTCTTAGGAAAAATAGAAGTTGTCTAGTGGTTAGACTGCATCATTTAGGACCCGTTTGGCTCTTTTTATGTTTTTCACGTGAAAGTTACTGTAGCTAGGAAACAAGTTGGAAACTTGGAACTGACAGCTACAGCAACTTTCACCAAAAACACTTCTTTTTGGGAGGAATTGATCAGAAGCTGCCATGTGGGATTTTTTAGTGCCATGTCAGTACTCCATTTGCACATCCAAACAGTGTAAACGTGTGAAAGTTAACGCAACCAAACGGGCCCTTAAATGCACTTCAGTCACGTGCAATCCTGGCAGTTTTGATCCCTTTTTAAATATGAATTTTGCCTCCAAATGAGTTGATGGTAGTTGGTTAAGGTAAAATCTGACTATATAATCCTGTTGAACATGGATTACAATATAGTAGAATGGAAAGACCCTTCAGCTTGGGGAAAAAAATCACTATAACGATATATATATATATTGAGATGCCAAACATGAAACATAGCAGAGACACCCTGTCCATATAGAACTATGTATATCAGGAAATTAAGACATGCTAGAATGTAAGACATGTAAAATAGACCTAGTATATACCCAACACTATGAAGTGATGGGTACATGAAAGAATTTGAAGAAAAAAGATAAGGTTATTCCATGAGGCCAAAATGCCCAGTCTATCAAAATTTAAGTCTTTCCAGTTTTGGAAACCCCCAAGATTAACTAAAATAAATTTTAATCGAATTTGGGCAAACAGATGATGAGAAAATATCCTCATAACCTGATGCCTGTAAAACCAAGAGATTCCCCTAGGAGGTGAAAAAAACAGCAGAGTGAAGAGGTTCAAAATGTTGAGGATTCACATACAACAATCAAAATAAGATAGAAAAATAAGTGAATAAATTATGAACAATTTATAACACTGTTGGAGTTGCGGTGTCGGAAAAGCTATATGTTATGTAGAAATGCAAATCTGTAATTCTAGTTGTAGCATGTGGCCCTAGTCTCTAGGGGCGGAGCCAGTAAGGGCCCAACAGGGCCCTGACAACCCCCCTTGATAATGGGTTTTTTTTCATATTGGTCCCTTAAATCTTTCATATTTTGAATTGGTCCCTCAAATCATGGAAATTGCTATTAGGTCTCCCAATTCTCAGGTTATTTTAAAATTAGCCCCACAAATGTTCCTATTAGATTCCTTAGTTCTTAACTTATTTTGAAATTAATCCTTCCAATCAAAGAGTAGAAATGTAGAAGTAGCAATTGCAGGGATTACAATTAAAATCTATTGTTGTGGACTATCAGCCCCTCCAATTCTCATACTTTTTTTCAAAATTAATCTCTCCAATAGCTATTTATATTCTTGCATGGAGAGACTAATCTGAAAATAAGTCAAATTTGACGGGCCTAATAGCAATTTTCATGATTTGAGGGACTAATTCAAAATACGAAAGATTTAAGGAGCTAACACAGTGACTCAGTTATGGAATAATTTCTTAAAAGAGGTTGAATATATTCTACTCTCGTAGGTGAGAGTTTAACATTTTTTTGGACCCCCTGCCGAAATTTCTGACTCCGCCACTGCTAGTCTTTATCTACAATTATAACACTATTGGAGTTGTGTCTGAAAAGTTATATGTTATGTAGAAGTGCAAAACTGTAATTCTAGATGTAGCATGTGGCCCTAGTCTCTATCTATATATATGGACGCTCTCTCTAGTAACATTAATTTTTAACAGAAAGAAAAAGAAAGAAACTTTAGTGCGGCCGTGGACATAGGCAAATTGCCGTACTACGTAAAAATCTCAGTCTTTTGTGATTTTTTCTTTTTTTTTTTTTTTTGTCTTTCTTGTTTTCTCGCTCACTTTGTAGGAGATTTGATTCCTAACAAAAAATATATACGAAAGGTGACATGATATTGTAGGCAATTAAAGTTAAAACGAATACAGAATCATTGGGGTACAATAAGTGGGACTTTGAACTATCTAATAATTCAAAAACCCAGTGTTATCAAAATAATAATTCAAAAACCCAGTGTTATCAAAATAATAATTCAAAAACCCAGTGTTATCAAAACCGCACGCCTCATTTTGCCTTATGCGCCCTACAATGCAGAGCAGTGACAAAACGCCCCGCATCTGAAACGAGTCAGCGACAGTGCCTTTTTGTGCCATTCGCTAGGGAACTTCGTACAGTACATATGCAATGAATAGCCTCATATATTTTTGTCCTTTAACATTTCAATCGGGTTTGTATACCCAATAACTCACATCCCAAAAAGAAAATACATCCATTACGCCATTTTAGTAGCTTGATTGAGGATCCTAACTCATTCTTGTTTACTATTTGATTTTGCCTCGATATTAGTCTTGATTTGGAAAATTATGAACTTTACTACTATGTTGGGTGTGTTAACACTATGAATTACGACCTTACATTGTAATTTGGTATTAGATATTACTTATCTTGACATACTTTCTATGTGAAAATCATAACCATGTTCTTCCATTCGTGATTATCTATCTTGAAAACGTATGCATGCAGTGTGTACCTCACTTCACTTGGGACACATTGCATTGTGCCTTGCGCATCTGCACGTAATGGGACTTTGCGCCCTGCATCGCGCATTGATAACACTCCAATAACCATCTTTTTTTGGGCCTAGCTGTCCGATGTAGCATTGTCAGTGTGGTAACTTATTCAAGAACAGTATTTAGATTTGAAGCGAAAATCTCAAGTAGCTGATTTAAATATTGGTGATGTTTAGATAAGAAGATCTAACACCTACTTGAATCCACTTTGCATCAGTGCGTCATATGGCTTCTAAAATGTTAGTCGAGAATCCACATAGGATCAAAACACAGTTTCAAAAGCATCTAGGTTCTTGCCCACGAGTTTAAACTTAAAATATTTTATCTACTCGCATGTTTGCCTATTGCATAAAAACATGCAAAAAAGTGACAAGCAGAAATAATGTACCTTTTTTCCCATAAACAATCATTCTTGTCCATGAAAATTAAAATCAAACTATTGCACTAGCAATATTATATAATTAGACAAAGAGAATAAGACAATATGAAAAATATATATAGTGAATGGAAGTTCAAAGAGTTCACGGATTAGATGTCAGTCCGTCCCTAGTGGCAATTGTATGTGAACTTCGTTGTGCATCATCCAGATGTTGTACATCAATATGCTTCATACGAGGCCTGTTCGTACGCCTATGGGCTGTCATATAAGACTGGACCTAAATTTGGGCGAAGCTTTCCCAAATCCTACTAGTTACCGAAAATTGATTGGCAAGCAGCAAGCTTATCTATTTGACAGTTACACGTCCTGACATTACTTTTGCTGTTGGAGTTCTCAGTCGATATATGCAGAATCCACACCAGCTACATTGGTCTACAGCTTGTCTGGTATTCCGATACCTGAAAGGTGCCCTAAGGAAAGGACTTTTTTATCGTGTTTCCAATAATTTAGATATTGTAGGCTACTCTGATGCTGATTGGCTAGGTGACCCTATTGATTGACATTCTATTAGTTGTTATTGCGTTTTTGTTGGAGGCAATTTGGTCACTTGGCATAGTAAGAAACTGACAGTTGTTGCTCTCTCCAGTGCTGAGGCTGAGTACAGAGCTATGGCTCATGCGGCCTGCGACATGACTTGGATTCGCTCCCTACCGCAGGAGATGGGTATTGTTGTCTCGATGCCTATGACGCTCTATCTACATTGCAAGCAATCCGGTTTTTCATGATCGCACAAGCCATATTGAGGTGCACTGTCATTTTATTTGTGATATGGTGTTATCTAAGAAGATTGTTACTCCACATATTCGATCAACTGATCTGATTACTGACATACTTACAAAAGCTTTATCATGACCGTTGTTTGTTGCACTTGGTAACAAGCTGCATGATTGACATCTACGCACCAACTTGAGGGGGGAGTATTAGAGTAGTAGAGAGTATTTTTATTTCTTAAGTGTTTTAGTTCTATATTTGGTACAGTTGTTATCTTGAACTATCTACCTATCTATATAATAAGGAATCAAGGATTGACCCACTATGGGATCAAGTCACTTTTTCCCATAACAAGAAGAATCCAAATTCATTATTGGTTTCAAAAGAGGGGAAGAATCATATGTTGTGAAAAATATTTTATCGATTATCACAGTGAAAATGAACATTTCAAAATTTGAAATGATTTTCGAAGTCTTGGATACTATTAATAATAGTTTTGTAGCTCCACTTTCTCTTTTTTTTTTTACAACATTAATAGTTTGACTTTCTTCATTTCTTATTAGTTGTGGGTGGTTCCTGTGATGAACAAATATTTAATCCAAACAAGTGGTGGGTTTATCGGGGTTGTATCTGAGAAAAGCCACATGGTTTAGTGGCAAACTATAAAGCCCCAGGGTGGCCGGAGGCATTTAAAATTGCACAACAAAATGATGAAGAATTCAACCAAGATCGAATCAAGGCAAACAATGGATGTTTCCTGCGGGTAATTTTGCAACAACTTTACCTTTTGTCCACGGGTTTTAAAAAAAGACTGAACTGCACTCTTAATTGAGGGGGGAGTACGTTCTCGGAATTTTTTTGTGATGAAAATGCCAATAAATAGTTTTTGGAGGTTAATTAGTTATAACCCTTAGAATAGAGGGATGTATTAATTTGCAATTAACCCTGTTGTACAGATACATTTGAAATCCCGTGGGAAGTGATGACCAATGTTTTTCTCCACAGGTCAAGTCAAGATTGGAACCCCGTGTTCAAGGCCCAAAGGATACAGCTTAGGAATTTGAAGATCCGACTATTTTTTTGGTTGAATATTGTTGCTTTAATCTATCTTTTAAGGGTTCTACAGTTGCAGATAGAATAAGAGCAAGTGAAACTCTTCAAGCACCTCATGACTCCACTGTATAAAGATTTACCCCAAATTAATTAGCATAAAGTTTGAATTATTTTCTACCGAATGTACAATGTTGTGAAAAGCGGCAAATACTGCGGCGCTATAGCGCCACTATTCGCGGAAGCGGTGGTGAGCCGCTCCGCTAGCCATGCTCACGGGGTGTCAAGGCGGAAATAACCACTTTTCACTCGAAAAGTGGTTGATAGAGCGTAAATAGCACTGATTAACGCTTTTAAGCGCTAAACAGCGTATTTTTATTTTGGGTAAATTTTCTACTCAAACCCGACCCAAACTCATAACACAAAAACCTCTCTCTCTCCTCTACTCCTGACCCGAACTCGTAACAGAAGTCCTAGCCGCCTCTTCTTATCTCTCTCACCTCTCTCTCATCTCCGCCTCTGCCTTTGCCTCCGGTGAACGCCATCTCCACCTCCATCTCTGCCTCCTCCTGCGGCTATCTCTGTTGGGCTTGGCCCACAACAGAGAAAAAGGTAATTTTGCAAGCTCCTGCTCTTGTACTTCAATCTCATTTTAAAATCAAATGTTTGTTAATTGTAATTTTACCTATAGTAATAACTTTTAGCAGGTTATGACTTATGATTTTGTACTCGAACTCATAAATATTCATTTACAGTTTATATGCTATTGCTTAATGAAAATGCTTGTGAATGAAAATGCTTGTACTCGAACTCATAATATTCAGTTACAGCTTATATGACTTCATGTTGATAATGCTTGTGAATGAAATTGTTACACATCTATTTCATAGTTAGGTATCAATTATAAACAGGTACGTTTTTTATTCTTTATAATTATAGTACTTTGTTAATATTATGCAATTGTTACATATCTATTTCATGCTTAGGCATCAAATATGCATTTGTAGACTTTTTAGATTTTTTTATAATTTTTCTTATTATTTTAGAATATTTAAATATATTTATATTTGACCACTATTTGACTATGCGCTATTTGCCGCTATTTCGCCACAATAGCCCTAAATAGCCTTAGCGGTACCTCGCTGCGACGCGACGCTATCCTTTATCAGCAACCTCGTAAATGTACATGACATGATTACTAGTGTTTTCAATTTATAGCCAGCTGTATATTTTACAAGAAGAATCCACTTTCAAGCTTCAAACTGGTCCGCTGCAGCAATACCTTCAACAAAAGAGTTCATGATGCGTCTTGGAAAAAGAAAAGAAATATTCCTTTCTTTGTGAATGCAGGCATCTTATCTCAAATAGAATAGATACAGAATAAAATATCTTACTTCAATGCTAATTATTGCTAGAGATTATTAACGATTAACTAATTTTATACACTAAATTTATTTATTTTTTTCATTCTTAAATATTGATGTGTTTAGTTATCTGCACGAGATAAGAACGGTGGTGGTGGTGGAGAGAGTGGTGGAGGTGGTGGTTACGCCTGCTCACCATCGCTCTCAAGTTTATTCACTTCCATTTAACTAGCTCTCTTCCAGCTTCTAGTGTTTCTCAAAATAAAATCTCACTCTCAGTGTGTTGTGTAGTTTATGTGTTAGCATAATCAAATAAATTCGCGTTGTAAACTATCTCAGGATCCGAATCTGGATTGCTTTCAGTATTTATATTATTTTCTTTCAGCACATATGCATCTAAAAACAAGGTTTCGTGAGTATGGGCTTTGATGTACCATTTCTCTCCGAAAAGGAATGAGTGAGAGTTCAATATGAAGATATATTCTTGTTCATTTAAATGGTAATTCAAGTTCATATATGATGGCACAAATTAGATTAAATACTTACAGAAACCAAATTTATAGTTGTGAGTTTAAATAAAAAAAACATCAGAGATAATTTACAGAAATAAAGAGAGAAAATTTGTGCAAAAAAGTAAATACTAAGAAAGGCTGACTCAGTATATCCTAGCATCATGCACGTTCTTTATTCTTACATCACATGCATTCTTTGCCTAGGATTTGAGTTCATAACCTTTTCCTTAGAAAAAAGTGAGACCCTTTCTTGTAAACTGCACACAGAGAGAATATGATTGTTATGGACCCTTAGCATTTTCCTTTCCTTAAATATATATAAACCTTTTGAATGAAGAAGTATATAATTGCCACAGGATAGTGGTAGATTTGGTGGGGGGGGGGGGGGGGGGGGGGGGAGAGGGGTAAAGTGGGTCCCCCCCCACCCCCCCCCCCCCCCCCCTTCTTATTTTTCCATCTTCATTGCTAAGTTCACGTGCAAATCTAATTTTTTTTCCTTTCTTTTTTAAAATATGAAACTTCTTTTATTTTCTGTTTATCCATGCTTGTAATATTGGAAATAATTGGAACTTTTATTATTATTATTTTTTTAAAGATTAGTTTCCTCATTAAAACCCGTCAAACCGAAGTCTAATATTTTGATCTGGTTGGGTTTTTTAAACTCATGTGAATTTTTTTCAACCAAGGGTATTTTAGTCATTATATATTTCAAATTAATAATATTAGGGGGATATTTTAAAAAACTAAAAAGATAAAGGGAGTTTTGTGAGACACCCCATAGTTAAGGGGGATTTAATCATATATTGAAAGTTGAGGGCGGTTATTTACAACACCGTCAAATTTGATGGGGGTTTTCTAAAGATAAAAAAGCTAGGGGAGTTATCTAAGACAAGCTCCATAGTTGAAGAGGGTTTTCTAAAATTAACTCTTAAAAATAATAATATGAAACTTGCAGTACAATTAGCACTAACCAATTTAAAAAGCTTCAGGTGAAGCTACCTGTGGGCTATGAAGATAGATAAGCATTTTGGGTGTTGTTTGGTTATTATTTTTAGCACCTTTGTCCAATCATAGCATACCTACATGATGTAACAAGAATACAAATCAGTGCAAAGTACCCATTTACGGCAAGCCAAATGGTCCCAAAGAAAAATAAAAAAAAAACAAAAACAAAATAAAACAAACAATCAAGCAAACAAACAGACATAATAACAATCAAGACATGCCATAGCTACAATTATTAAGCCAGCATCACAAATTTCCGTAGAGCAGAGTGAGAGAACTACGTCCCTTATATAATGGTAGTATTCGACAAAAATGGGAAAAATTTTCATTAAGGTAGTGGGAAAGAGCGTCATTGACGAAGGAATCATTGACTTACATCACGATATCTTTTTCATCCTCAATCTGATTTTGGTCATCGTATGATGGATCTTGGTTCGCGCTTTATGGCATTTCAACAAGCAAACTAATCTAATCCCGCAAGGTATTGCTCGTGGAACTACTATAGAGATTATTCAGACCACCTTTTCCTATTGGCTTTCTTGCATATTCGACTCTCTAATGCATATTTCACTTCCTTAGCTTGCTCTAGTTTGAGAAAGTGGAATTCAAGGCGATATTATACTTTACTTGAAGGGTCCCACATCCGCATCATTATTTCCTCCATCGATATCCAATGGTCTACAGTCTCATTGAATAGAATCCCTGCCCGGTTTTCCACGCAAGGAAGAAAAGCATTACCGGAAAGAAAATAATTACATGCATGATGTACATGAAGAATCATGTATATTTTGTTCATTGTTTTAGCCTCGGTTCATGAAATTGCATCTCTTCAAAAAAAAAAAAAAACCTATGCTTTTATCAGCTTTGTTTCATGGGAGAATGCAGGTCCATTGCCCAAAAGAGCAGGGACCATGACTGTGGTCCCGTATGCAATTCAGAAGAAGGTGCTTAATCCAACTTCCCTTTAAATAACACAAAATGAGAACTTTAGCACAGACTTCTTTCATTCTAAAACAATTGCTCTCAAGCCTTTAGTGATGTTATCTTCAAGAATGATGTAGACTTCTAGTTCAAGTCATTTGCGGCACCATAACTAATAACAATAATGATTCCAAGTGTTACAAGAACTCAACCAGACAATGAAGTTCATAATCATAAGAAACAATAAGAACCAAAATGTGTTATGGAAGCTGAAGAAGTTCATTCGAATGTACTCAAAATAAAAAGATATTGCAGCATGCAGTAAACACAAGTCATAGTCCGAGATAACTTGTGAAAATATGAGAGCATGATTGAAACATTGGCATTACTGGATTTGACAGTTTTGAAAGAGGCAGTTTGTGCATAAATGTATTAGCAAATATTAATGCCAAGAACACAGGAAAAACGAAGTGAAAAATAACAAGGAAAAATGACAAGGAAAAGTGAGAAAAGGTACTGAGAAAATTCCAACTAAAACCCATTTTTAAAACAACAAAAACAATAAACTTTGTTCTGGCTTATCATGTATGAGTTTCAAACTAAATGAGGAACAACTTACTGCCTAGGCAAAAATTGATCCGTCATTGCTGAAGGTGCTGCTAGGGATCGGGTGACAACATCTAGCCAGTCTGAAAACGAAAAGAAGAAAGAAGGGAACTCAGAACCATCCTATGATTCTATTGGCAAACGGTCAAAGAGAAATATCATATTAACTATGTAAAATATTGTCAAGATATGCCAAAATTAGACATAAAATCAATATAATGAAGGAGGTAGTAATCAAACCTGCATTTTATTTTAATCTATAAGCAACAACTATATAAATCAAAAGTGAACTGTTTTATGCAATGAATGCAATTATAGCAGACATCTACTAGCAAAAATAACAACCAGCGACCTTGCACTTGAATGGGAAAGAAAACTCCAAATTTCTAAAAGAGGATGCTTTTTGATGGAATAAGAAATTTCATAGTACAATCAAGAGCAGGTTCTAACTTACCAAGAAACATTAATCCAAAAAATAAAAATAAAAAATAAAAATAAAAATAAAAATAAAAGAAAAAAAGAAGAAGAAGAAGAAGAACAAAGAAATAGATGAATGTAGAAAGCTTTTCCAGCATGCAATGTAACTTCTAGCTGTAGTTATGTGTTGATTACAAATAATATTGTGCTTATTTTTTTAATTTCTACAAGAACATCAAGGAATTTGAACCAAATTACAGTTTAAATAGTTATAAATCTAATACTCTAGCAAGTAAATTTACGAAAAGATTATCCGTGGTGTCTAACAAATTCAAAAGCAACACCTTATTCTTAACGACTTAACACAATTCTGCATAACTAAAAAGTTAAATATGATATTATATATATAGTATAATATTACTAACACTTTTTTAACTTCCATTGTCCACTACCAGAAATTAAATATGTTCTTGCAAAACCTAGTATTCTTCCCAATGCTAACCAATAAACTCAACATGCTCGCATGAGCATGCACAAACATAAAGTTACCCCATGTGCATGTGCTTGCATGCTCACTTGCAGGTAAAGTGCACTCAAAGAATATACAAACACTGTAATAAATTCTTTAATTCTCTGTTGTACCATAAGATGGTCTATAATTATTTTTCTAAAACTATACATCACATAGAATACACGAAAGTTACAATATTTATTAAAATCTATGTACCGAAACAAAAAGGAAATTCTGTCACTTGCTGCAGTTGACTTTTTATTTTACCTCTACAGTATCATAACAGCAGCCTAAGGCATTTAAGGTGATTTCGAAGAATATCAAGCTTGTAAACTGAAATTATAAAATATTTCTGAATTGAATGTTTATTGAATAAAAAATTCTGCAAATTGACCAGGTTTAAGTGAATATGACCCAACCCATTTCAGGTGCAGCTTGGCTCGAACAAGCCATGAGGCTACCAGACTTAATGCATCTCTTATCAACCTAATTTTCGTTCAGTATATTGACAAACCACTTCACCAGCTTAAATCATAGTCAACCAATCCCATCACCTACTTCATCGTATCACTCATAACAAACTATTCTAGAAAACATACCAACCATCATACCTGAAGGAGTAAACACATCTGAGTTCAACCTCCGCCGTCACTGAATATGAAGCATCAGCAGATAAGGCATCTCCTTCAGTAACTTTGTGGATAGGAAAGAAATTTGCATCGCTGCCTGTTGCTGCCACAATTATCATTTGTTTCTTTTGTATGCATCTCCTAGGTCTTAAGTATCACATTAATTCTCATACACCAGTAGTATATGCTATCATGTGGGCATCGCATGTGAGATGGCCTTGTAAATGTACGAACAAGAGCTATCTGCCCCTAGCACCGTGTTTGAAAGTAAAAGAAAGTATAACCTTCCTGATTGAAATTTGTTAGACAAATTATTTTTAAGATATTACTGCAAAAAAAGCTAGCCAGGCACAATGCCCATGATTCCAATAGGACACACATTCAACCATTCCAACCAGGCTTGATGTTGTATTTCAGGCCATTTTCTCTTTTTCCTTTTCTTTTTCATTTTCTTTCTTTCTTTTTTATTTTATTGTTGGGAGGTAATCAGGGTTACAAATGGGTCAAATCCATCTAATACATGGGTCAAGTATAACCTTGTGTATGTATATGTGTACCGCCCCTTCCCCATTTTAATCCAAATGACCCGATTACTGCTTCTAAATACACAATTGCTTCCAAATGTAAGTGCACAAAGTAGTAGCGGGTATGATGATAATGCTATTCATGCGATAATGCAACTGTTTAAACTTTTATTGCATCTAGGCAACAAGTAATAACTGTAGCATTCTCAGAAGAAAAGAGCATTCTTAGAAGAAAAGAGAAGTGTATAATGGTTAGACAACTTAGACTGAATCATTTAAATGCATTTCATCCATAGTGCAAACCTGGTAGTTTTGATCCTTTCTAAATATGAAGTTTGCCTCAAAATGAGTTATGGTAGCTGGTTCAGATAATCTCACGAAATAATCATGTTGAATATGGATTACAAAGTTGGACCTCACAATTTCCCTATTAAGAAGTGGCCTGACCGAACTTAATTTCCATCACCAAATACAGGTACCACAAGTGATTCTTCAATATGCAATTATCAATTTCATCATCACTGTGGCATAGGCTCCAATAAGGTGGCTGATTTTTAAAAGGATGCCAAATTAGACAATACTTTCAATATGAGTAGTAATTTTATACTAAAAAAACAATTAATGCATCGAGCTTCAATCTAAAAACTCCATCAGTAGGGATATTAATTTATGGCCATTGCTCACAACTAACATTGCCCATAGGAAGGTGGATAAACTATCCCAGAAATGAAAATAGTCCTGCAAATTAGTGACCTGCCTTATAATTTTAGCTGACTTAAACTTCAGAGGATGCTAATTTACGTTTGTACATCTTAGTCAAAACATGTAGAGGTAGACACTTAGGATCACATCATCACGTGAGAACGCTCAAAACTGTTTAAATGATTGCTACAATATACAATTACATCGAGTAAAGCTAGAATAAATTTAAGTGGATAGCAACTCTTGTCCGCCAACTTTTTTAGCCTTTGATTTTTGCTTTGAGATTCTTGCTAGTCATCAAAGATATCTTTAAGATGTGTGCATTGATTTGTATCACATGCTAAAATTTCTTCCTAACCAGAAGAATTTTCCTATTCCCCAAATACCATTCATGCTCCGCATTGGGAAAGATTTTACCCTCACTCCCGCAGCACAACCTGGTGATATTTCACCATCACACCAAGAAATCAAGCAACTTAATTACCCTATCCCAGTTGCTAATGACTTTGAAAAAAATCATCCACATAATGTTATCACCACTATACAATGATAACCCCTTGTTATATTTTGATAAATGCCCTAGATATTGTACAATACAACTAAAGGATGAGTACAAAGGGAAAAATATTAGGGTTAACCCCATCGCGGCAAACCTTGTAGATAGAAAGGAGTTTGAAACTCAAATAGCAGAGCTCTTCAAACTACACTTGATTCAAAACACAGAATCAAACCATTCTTCTCCCGCTTTCATGGTAAGAAACCATGCTGAGCAAAAGAGAGGAAAAGCGAGGATGGTCATTAACTATAA
>JBAKGM010000139.1:4179748-4248273 GCA_037177215.1 Asparagus racemosus | reverse complement strand
CCCCCCCCCCCCCCCCCCAAAGTGCCTACACTGCTGCACCGAAGCTGGTACGACCAAAACCAAGCAATATTTATTTAAAGGGACAAAAACAGTTACTGTTTATTCATTTTCTTGCCAACCAACCTAACATTTATATGACATACCTAATACATCCATAACAAACCAAACTCACCTTCCAAATTCATCGAGGAAATTGACAACTATATAATATTAACCCTACAACAATTTATCACCTTGAGGGGAGCAGAATAAAATGTACCCGTTGGAGAAAGCAAAACTTATAAAGTTATCAAGCCTAGCATCAGCAATACAAGAGGGGAAAAAGAAACACTTTACAAATTTATTCAAATGAAATATCAAGCAACTTTCCATTTTTTTCACCCCTCCTTTACTTACATAAGATGACACAGACACACAACGGACATCGGATTTAAATTACACAAGTATTATCAAATACTGCACCGATCTTAAATGTGGATGTTCTGCAAAGAAGACAGCAAATTTGGAGACAATTGCTTAATTTGATCAAGCGTGCAGTTATGTTCAGCCAATATGTCTGTTCAAAACAGACAACTGTCCAGAATCTCCATTTAACAAGAAGACCTCCAGAGGAATGTAGGATGATTGGAATGATGATAGAAATCTAGTCGATGGCTGCAGAATTCTGCTCCCTTTAGGGCACTGAATAGTAAGGACACGGGGCCCAGTTCTCATCTTCCACACCTGCAGAAATGAAACCAAATTTATCTGCTTATATAATCTTCGGATAGAACACTTACTCTATACCACGTGTGAAATAGCATTCAGAATTATCCGTATGTTTTCTGATGGTCAGGAGATCAATTATAAGGAATAATTAGTATGCCTCGTAGTTAAAGCTTGAAACAGGTCAAGGCATGTTAAGGGAGATTGGGCATATTGGGGTTTGTTGTTTAAATCAAATGGAGGCATAAAAATTACAAGTTCCTAACTATACAAGATGATATATTATCAATGGAATCAAACTTTATTAGGATAATTTAAAGCAGTAAAAAAGAAGATGAATGTTGCATCAAGAGTTGACCCCTAACCATTTATCATATAGACTTGGTCCAAATCTTGGTAGATGTGAAACCCATATAGGTTTACAGCCTATACACTAAAAGTTGGGACCAACCTATCCTCGCGGCAACAGAATATTATATATCATGAGCTTTATTCAACCTTTGAAGATTCAATTCCCTTGATACACAGTTATTATCTCAATCTATTTAGGCCTGAAACTGCACTGATTGGGTATGGTAATAGCCTTAACTGTATCCGTATTAATTTAAATTTTCCAATTCCAAATCCAGGTCCAACCCGTTTAAGAATGAGTTTGATGAAGATAGATCAAGCTTCATTTATAAATGGGTCATAAAACGTCTATCAGACCTGCTTAATTTTCTTGTGGACAAATAATTTGTTTCATACAGCAGAAATTCACCAAGTAAAAAGGGTTAATCAATATACAAATATGATGTATATATACAAATATAGTGTACTAATTCATATATAGAACCGATGTATATGATTATATAACCAGTGCACTAGAAAAGGATGGGAAATGAACAAGTAATTGTAGATCCATATCAAACCAGAGTACTAAACCTGCATATGGATCAAGATTTAGATCCAGGCAAAGAGTAAATGCCCCTTCACCATATGCAAAATAAAGAGGCTGGATCTTGATATGGATTCAGGTCAGATCGATAACATTAACAGGGATTGATCTGTATTCAATCAGCTAAGATTTAATTCCCAAATTGTACAGACAACATGGTTACTTGCAGACTATTTCCAGTATATCTTCTTCAGTCTACATCCTTCAGCCTACACTTTACTGGAAGTTATTTTCTTAATGATAGGATCGGTTGTTGGCTGCCCATTAGGATTCACAAGGCAGACATGTTTAATCTTAAATAAGAATTCAGTTGTAGTTGAATGAGTTTGTGAGTTCAGACGATGGAACACAAGTTTAAATCTTTTTGTTTCTAGAACAGTACATTTGACAATCTACAGCAACCCATAATTCATACCAGTGTAGCGTATAACTCATCTTGTTTCAAGATTCTGTATTATAGGTTAGACGGGATTTGCTTGAACTTATTCTACTCAATAGATGAATTGGTTTTGCTTATCTGATTTTCATGTCCCACCGATCTTTACTAAATAGGGTAAATGACTCTTTAATGTCCTTTCCACATTTTTCTAGTAGGTCATTTCTGGTGGGCTTTGGAGACAGGAATCTGCTTGGAGCTTTTTGCCAACATATTCTAGAAGTAGAGCCCTATCCCTCTTTATTATTGTAGAGAATCCATTGTAGTCCCTATTTTTGTGAGTTTGAGCTGCTCTCCAGTGTCCTGAGAACAAGGAAAAACTTCCATTTCTAAGAGTGGGTAGTAATCTATACCTTAAGAAAGATGGGTGAGCTATGTAAGAGGTTTGACTTAACTCAGTTAACAAACATGGATTGCAGATCATAAGGAGCTATTAGGTGGTATTGAACCACTGAAAGTCGTGCATTCGCATTTGGTTTTCTATTTCTACTTTATCCTCTACCAAATTTTCGCTTTTAAGTTGTTCATTTAATTGCTTAAATTTGTACTTCATACAAGCTGCATCAATTGCATTATTCTCATAGCTTTTGTAAATGTTAGGGTTCTCCATAAAAAGCACCTTTAAAATAGGTCAAATCAGTAGAAACCACCTTTGAAATTTTTTTTATACGTAAACCATTTTTAAGTGGGTTTAGTTTTCAATCAACCATTTTTTGTCAAATTTTTCTCAATTAATACCTTAATTACCCAAACTGACCTAAAAATTACCCTTGTAGTTGGGAAATACGTGTTAGGCACATGTAATTAATGAGGATAGTGTGGATAATTTAGGTATTAATCAATGTTTTAAAAGCTCCCGCCTAGGCCTAAGCGGTACCTAGGCTGCCAGCCTAGGTCTTCGGATCTCCTAGGGGAGCGAAGACTACTTAAACGGACTGTTGCGCTTAGATCTTGGTGATGATTTCCTCCGTTGCTGCTTTTATGCCCTTTAACCACCTCCGAACTCCTCTGATCCCCTCCACCGACTATAAACACTTCCTCCACTTTTCTAATCTTCAGCAAAACCTTCTTCGTCATCACTTAAATAGAAAAAGAAATCTTCTAGGCCTAATACTAAGGCTCTAGGCACCAATTTGGCACCTAGCGATGCCTAGCGCTTTTGATAGCATTGATTGCAATTAAAAAATTAAAAAAAAGAAAACGCATATATCTCGCCTAGGCTCTAGGCGCCGGGTTCGACACCTAGGCCGCTTAGCGCTTTCTGCAACCTTGCTATTAATTGAGCAAAAGCCAACAAGAAGTAGTTGATTGAAAGCTAAAGCCACTTATAAGATGGTTTACGTATAAAAAACGTCAAAAGTGGTTTCTATTGATTTGACATCTTTTAAAGGTGGTTTTCATGAAAAAGTAGTAAATGTTATTGAATGTGAAGTAGCAATATTGCTCCTCACCCACCCAAACAACCCTCCCCTTCCCCACCTGTCTTCAAAGAAGAAATTAAAAGGGGAAAAAAGAGAAGAAATAGCACCCACACAAGAAAGAAAAAGAAACAAAATCCTAATTGATGTCTTGTTAGGCACACAAGAAAGAAAAGAACAAAAACCTAATTGATGTCTTGTTAGGCTATCAGAAAGCAAACGGCAAGGTACAATATTCGTAAATAGCTCTTATGAACTTTTTTCATCTTTCATAATCACATTTTTGTACCACTATATTACATCTTCAACATGCATGTATTTATCAACCTTGTTTTTTTAGGCTTGTCTTGGGCCAGCATCACAGAATATACTATACAGAACCATAGAAGTACACAAAAAAATCTAATATGATCAAAATCGACGGCTAACATTTATTACATATTATAATTTGTAATATATTTATTATCTGCATCAGACTGATGATAGCCAAACTATAGATTGAAAGCACCTCATCTATTATGTAATAACTTGAAAGCAGTTAGAATATATCTTACAATGACAACCATTTATTAAATGTTTTCCTACCTAATGATAGATTTAATCATAGATACAATTATTCACGATAAGAACCTACGTCATTAAATCTAGGAGATAGTAGACAGAGAGCAAAGCGATCTTATAAGAAATGAAATCCAAATTAGTAGCTAATGCTGAGATGACATGGTGTAGGCAGAATTTGATTAAGTGGCCTTCATGCCTAGGCTATGGCCAAAAGCTAAAGAAAATTGGAATAAGAATTTGGGGCTTGCTTAGTACTTAATAACAAGAAGGATTGGGGATAAAAGCTTTTTGAAAATCAAGCACCGAGAATTCAGAAACTTTGATGTTCATGGAGTTATTTTGTACCCAAACTATCTATCTTCTATATTTCTATCTATACTCGTGTGTATGCGCATGTGTGTGTAAAGTAAATTGATTCTCAAAATAGTGCAGTATATCTGAGAAAATTCCTTTAATATTTGAATGAAAACAAAAACCATTGTGTTTTTCCTCCGGTCTAAGAAACATACCCATTCCGATTCCTACTTAGTATAACAGCACAAAACCATTTTAAAAAGTTAGCAAAACAACTATGTAGACAAATGCCCACTACCCATTCACTTCATTACTGCACCTGCGCGGCTACGAGCAGCTACAGCCAACCACCAGCAATTGTTACCTTTTGTCTAAATAACAAAGGAAATATGCCCAAGCAATTTATTAACTAGAGAAAATATATACATAATATCAAGGTATCACACCTCTCCAAGACAATCATCTATGCCGGTATATAGGATGATGTTCTCATATCATAAGAAAATGAGTGTACAATCAAGTGACAAAGAAGTTATTTACTTGAATGTTTCAAATTATCCATTTGCTTACAAATGAGATGCTCTGATGCCAAGACACTCTTCAAGACATTTTAGAAGACTCCAATAACCTTAAGTGATCAAAATCCTGATACAACTAATGAAATCAACATCTACTACTTAATTACCTATAGCAGAACCCAAACCTACTGTAATGGCTATCGTAATTCTAAGCTGGACTAATAAAAAATGTAACATGTTCAGCCTCTCCTTTTCTGTTTCTTTCTCAGCCCAAATTTCTTTTACAGACGTAAATCACAAAATACTTTCTACAATGTGAATTTGAAGTTAGGATCTGATGAGTGTCAAACCTATCTCTAGGTTAGAATTCTAAAGAATGGTTGTATCTATCACTACACCAACCATCTGCACCAAAACTCTCTCTATTCTAGCTTCTCTTCTTCTTCTTCCTCTCTTCATCAAAATTCAAGCTTCAAGCTTACTACAAAGCTACGGCATTTGTTTCTCAGCCTCAATGAGTGATCAACTCTCCAAGGCCATGCGATACTCCATTAAGATCACTCTTAGATTCGGCCTCCTACCACCAGTTCATATCAGAACTCACCCCTACGCCGCGGCCTTTGTCTCTCTAAGGCCTCTCTCGCTCTAGCTAACTCGCATGAGTTCCCCTCCACGGTCTTCGTCCTCTACCCATTATCAGAAGACGATGACAGCGATGGACCAAATACTAAAATCACGTACTTTCACTCTATCCTTCACACAAATCGCATATCCAAAAACCCTAGATCTTAATCAAGCAAAAAAATCTCCACACAAGAAAACATCTTTCTTTTTTAAATCAAACCCTATCCCTAACCTAAGATCTGCGGCAATCTTGGTCAATCACTTCTCCAAGTGGTGGCGGCCTCCGGCCAGCCATCGCGTTCTGATTTGCTCTTCTGCCGCCATAGCCGAGATATTCAAGAGGCTTTGCTCAACATGTTGATGATGAGGGGTAGATGGATTGGAAAATTTCTTGATACAATATGTTTCATTTCAACTACTTGATAGTATTAGGTACTCAATTAGGTTTTTATTGTTCATGTTTGATTTTTGATGTTTGGTTGTTCATGTATGACATCGTGACAAAGCTTGCGCCATTAATCTGTAGTTGTGCCTAATTCCCTTTCTAATTAATTCTTTACAGATCTCAGAAAGCAAGATTCCCAACTCGATTCATGATCCTTCGGTGAGAAAAAGATGCAATCTAATAGTTTATTATTGGGTTTTCTTTGTTTTTACCCAGCTTAGGGTATGTAGTTAGTTTGATTAATTCTTTTTGGTAAAGTCAATATTTGTAAGATTATTTGGTGAATTCTTTCGATGAATTCTTTTTATAAATTGCAAGTTGTTTAGTATATTTGAATGATCTATGATGGCAATGTACAAATGTTTGAAATAATTGGCCTATATGATAATAATAGATGATGATATCAAAAAGTTAACTTTAGGGACTGATGGGTTTCTTATTAATTTTTTGTAAAAATCCCATCAATCAATTGATCAAGATCTCTGAGTGCAAGATCCCCTCATCGGATTCATATCCTACAACCAATCAATTCATGTTCCTTAGGTGGGAAAAATGTCCAAACTCATAATTTGTAGTTAGTTTGCTAAATTCTTTTTTGTGTTGTCTATACATTGTTAAATTATTTGGTGAGTTCTTTTGTACAATTCTTTTAATAAATTACAAGTCTGGCACATCGATATGTGAACCAAAAAAATCATTCAAGAAATGAACTTGGTTCTTTGGAAGTATTTACGGAATTACATCAAAGATTAAGGGTATTTCTATTTATCGATAATATTTAGCAGCCTATAGATAGCTTCTTCATGTAAGCTTTGATTCGTGATTCTTTTATTGAATTTTGATTGCTTTGTTGGATATTAAACTTTTTATTTGATATTTTCTAATTGGATAGTTTTAGGAAACAATTCAAGGAGAACCCCTACTAATAAGCAAGTCTCAGAGGTAAATATCATTCTATTTTAGAACTGATTTTGCATAAATAGAAATTAGTTGAGCTTTTTTCTTCTTATTTTTGTTGAATTTTGATGATTTTGGGATATTGAACTTTTTATTTGATTTTTTTCTGAAGGGATGGTTTTTCGGAAACAATTCAAGAAAACCTTAATAATAAGCAAGTCCTAGAAATAAGTATCTCTTTCTATTTTAGAACTAATTTCGCATAACTAGAAATTAGTTGAGCTTTTTTCTTATTATTATTATTTTTGTTGAACTTTCATTTATTTTTCTTAACATAATAAATCTGGGACATTTACACTAATGCAAATTTTCAAATATGCTCATCTTATACTTGTTATTTTCTATTTTGATACATTAAATGAAGCCCAAACTCTCAAATTTCATAACACACTGCATCAATTGATACTTGCACACTATTACAAGATAATTGAAATTATGAATTCTTTGCGTCCTTAGTTTCGAGGAGTAAATATTTCTCCATTAGTTCTTTGGTAATTTGTCATTGAAATTCTTTATGTCTATTATTTCTACCAATCGTTGATTTTTTCCCAAAATTATGTAGTGATAACACAATTTAATTAAAAATCTTAATGGCTCACTATTTATTATTCTACTTTGCAATGTGATTAGATTCTCTTCATGTTGAGTTGAACTGTTGTTTTATATCTTTGTTCAGTTAATGTCTTTTAGCAATCAATCAGTGAAATTTTACCCTTATTGGTTGCACATTGACCAACCCACCAACTTATCTGATTTTTAATAGAATTTTATCATATTATTTTGGGTATAAATATTATAATATGCTTTTTATTTGTTTTAAATATCATGTTATGATTTTTAATTGAACAAAGTATCATGATATTCTTTTTACTGAACCCCAATAGGTTTGACAGTGACTGTAGTTGATATAGTTGATATAGTTTGATGATTTTTTTCCTAAATTCATTACTTTGCAAGTAATAGTCTTATTTGTTTGCAAACTCGATCTTTATTTTCACTGTTTCAAACTGTACCTACAGTTTGAGAGAGTAAAACTGAGAAACAAGTACTTAGGCTGTGTTTGGTTTGAAAGGAATGAAAGAAAAGAAAAGGCAGGGAAAATAAAAAAGAAAGGAAAAGAAAAGAAAGTAAAATAGGGTTCTTTTCTATGTTTGGTTAGAAAGAAAGATGCAAAAAGGATTTAAAGGAAAATGATAAACACACGATCCCTCTTATGTGTGTTCAATAAAAGTATATAGAAAATATAATTTTATTCAATACTCCGTGCTAATTCATTCATTTTGTAATTATTTCTAAGTTTTAAGTTCTTTTTAACGAGGATAACAAATAGATCCAACAAAACTTGTTAGTCTGTGAGAATTTTTTTTAATAGCAGTTTCAAGGACGGGGAAAAAACATATGTCCTCTATGTTTAGGAACCACTTTACACCAAAACTTATAATAAACCAATACAAATAGTTAAAAAATGAAAAAAGCTAAAAATCATTATAATTAAAATACTAAGTCGATACAAATAATATACAAATCAATGCAATTATCAATTTTAAATATTAACAACTATAAATATGTTTAAAATTTAATTTTTTAATAAAATATTTTCTTTAGATCGCGCATTATTTTTATTTTATTTAAAAAATTCAAAAGATCATTCTATATCGAAACATAGCATTTTATAGTCATTTTAATCATTCTCTATGGAACCCACAAGTGGCCAAAGGAGCTACAAAAGATTTATCTTTAGTTTTATTTTTCCATATGGATCCCATATACGAAAGAAGCAGGAGATCGCTTCTGTTCGCCGCCGCCATAGATCATGTCTTCGACTTCTCCCCCAATAAATTTTCCTTCTCTTTTGCTAGGTTCTTACAAAGAAAAGGGAAATGAAATTTCAAACCTTATTTTCATTTGGATTCTATCATTTTTCTTTTCCTTTTACTTTTCATTCTACCCAAACAACAGAAATTTATTTTCTCATTCATTTTCTTTTCTTTCCCTCCATTTTCATTCAAACCAAACAGGTCACTGAAGTCCAAGAACTTTTCATTGAGACTTCTGAAACTTCAACCTTCAGATAACTTAAGGTGCATCATATACTTATTTTGAACTTTTTTAGTCAACTTGATGAAAATTTGATGAGGTTATACTGAGAATATAAAGAGATAGTATTAATGTTTTTATTCCTCTTCCGTTTGTATCTTGATGCATCTAAGATCATTGTATGCAAGGTAAATCATTAGAGAGAGATCATGATGCCTTAACATTTCTCAATCTTAATTTTAGAACAATGGTGACTACATGCCTAGCATATTTCCATGAATAATCTAATTCATAATTTTGAATTAATATCTCAGCGTTTATTGACGTCTGATATTTTGTTTACTTGACAATGGTAGTATATTTACAGAAAGCCAATTCAGTGTCATGGTCCACATGATAATTGTTAATTTACTATAACATTTTCATCTATATTATTGCCTTGTGTTTTTGTTGATAAGTTCTGTCAAGTGGTGATTACTTTGGTCTTAACTTGATGAGGTTATATTACTATTGTAGTATCAATGTTGCAATCATGATTATGACAAGGACATGTCTATAATTTACCTATTTAACTTATTTAAATTATAACTATTTTGTTGTTATTTAATTGTTTTTTTTTAATCATCAAAATTTTCCCTCAATGCTCAAGCAGAAGAAGCAACAACTATTTCTTTGTCATTTGAATGAAAAGTTGTCATTGTTTTGTTATATTTGCTTGGAAATTATGTCTGAACGTTTGGAGCTCTTTTCTACTAACATGTTGTTTGTTTAATTTAGGAATTTATTGAATGTAGTAGAGGTCCAACTTTTGAGATTATAAACTCTTAGTTAGATTTTAAGATGAAACAATATAATATTTATAGTAGTTATTGCTTGGAGAAATATTAGAATCAAGAAGTTAAATTGATGTTTCCCATTAATTTTGCACGTCAGCATGCTACATCACTTGCAACTGCAACCAAGAAGAGGAACATGCAAGGTCAAACATTTCTAGGGTGTGATAACCATCCTTTATCGAGGTCTATTCTTCCCTCCGATATATTAACTTATTCACTACCTACTTGCATATATATATTTCTCTCTGTAAATATTATTATTGCACATAGACTAATTAAGATACAAAAATGTATTATCTCTTGACAGTATTATGATTTTTAGTTCCATTAATCTAGATTTTTTTTTGTTGGCTTGAGTTCATTCTTAGCTTGGGTCCGATTTATTTTTTTATTTTATTTTCTCATTCGTTTTCCAAGTGATTTATGTAGGAGCTCATAAACCTCAAACGATGTTACTTTCTTTTATGCTCTCTTCAATCGTCTATTGAATCTGTTTTGTTTCTAAAATTCAATTAGATCCATCAACTTTGAGTCTTTTTTATAAACTTTTTAACTTTACAATTTTCGGTTAACTAATAATTATTAGATCTTAATTGATTTTATTCGATCTTAGGCATACTGTGAGTTCTTAGTTCAATTTTGAGAAGTTCTCCTTTGTGAATATGCTAATTGAAAATTATAATTGCATTGCTCATGTTGAACATTGCACTACTAAAAGCAATGGATGAGTTTGGCAACAAAATAAAAGAAAAACATATTTTTCAACCATTGCAATTGACAATTGTTAGTTGATATTATGTTTGTACAATAGATTGAGTAGTACTCTTTGAATTTGAATTATTTACTATGTCCATGATGCTTAGAAGTTTTTTAACCTTAAGTGCAGTACATTATATTCAACTCTTGGACATATATATTTTATTTATTGTTTAATGCTTATTTCATATTAAGTTCAAGATCAACCACCCGTCAAAATTAGAAACTTAAGATTAATAAAAAAGAATTGTCGTCGAAACCCAGAAAAGTTCTCCGGGTTGCAAGAACTCAAAAAGAGTAGCAAGAAATCTTCGCTTTTCATCATGAACATATTACTTTGTGCCGAAAATTTCACTGCGTTTGAGTTAAGCATATCAAATATGTTGGTTGAGGATTGTTTTAATTAATGACATTGACTTCACATAGGTTACATAGTATGGTGTTTCTTTTGTTTGATTTGGGTAACTTGAGGATTTTGTTGTTTAGTGTCATGGGTTTTCGTTTAACTTAAAATATTATGGATCTTTTTGCTACAAAAGTGGAGAATTGATGGCACTTTAGATGTTTGCTAATAGTAGTAGATATGAAATGAGTTAATAGTTGTTACTTGATTTAGTGAGGTTTGAACACTCATTTTTATCCATTAGTATGTACACAGAGCCCACGTAATTAATTATCAACAACACTAGCTGTGCTAAATTAACAAAGATGAGCAATTAACAGTTAAGGGCCGTGCTTTGCACGGGTCAGAATACTAGTGGGTACTTGTATATGAATCGCGTTAAGTAAATTTTATTCTAACACTTCATCTAGACTCTTAGTGTGGGAGAGCTCTACAGTGTTGTTCCTGGTTCACATGTCAAAACTTAGTTTCCATAACATTAACTAGCTTTCATGGTTTTAGCCAGCTCTCCTTTCCTCACAGCTTCTGCCTGACAAACTTGACATAAGAGGTCTGGCATAAGGATCAGCAATCATTCATAAGATGGTACATCCTTCTTTGGAATTTCCCAAATAGAGGTAAGCTCCTTAGCTCATCCCATTGGATTGTACAAGGCAATAGTGATCACGGTCACAAAGACATATGGGGAATAATTTGGGGAGCATTAGATTTGAGATCTCGAAAATCCATAAAGCCACAAACATTCAGCAAGAATTCAGAATCGGTATGCAAGTATACAATAGCCTATTAACACTATTTAAGAGGAAGAATAAGGTCAACAATTAGGTCAAAGGTTAGAAAATTTGAAACCTACAGCTCATTTGCAATGTTTTCTTTAAGTTAAAAGTTTACAGTAAATATAAATTATTATAAGATTATCAACATAAGGATCGTGAATACTGCATTAACTTCATGTCAGTGATTCATAAACAATTTTGTTTGTTTCTTAGGCTATCCAGGAATGATTTCAGTTTTGGAATGGTTTCAGTTTTTGTCAGTGCTTTTGAATAATGTAAATATGACAATAAGGATGAACAAATAGTAGTGGTACCACAAGGTTATATTCCAGGTAGAAAAATGAAAAGGTTGCAAGAGGGAAAAGATTAATGGTACCTCAATTATCCCTTTCAGAGGTGCATGAATTGCTAAACACAAGCAATAATCACTTTTGGTGTGTTCATAGAAAGTGGAACTTGATGAAGCCTTATCTTTGCCCACCAACATCTCCATAAAAAGGCAGGAAGCATCACGATATCCCTGAAGAATGATCACTTGTTTAGATATGGTTAAAAAGTAGAATGAGAAGGTTGCGGGAAAGAATCTGTTTAATTTAATGAGAAATGTTACCTTCCATAATCGCACAACCACAAGTGCCTGAGTGTCCAGCAAAAGAATACGACCAAGAGAGTCTGTTACAGCAGCCAACGAACCACTTGGAGACAACGTTAGCTTTTCTCCCTTCCTTGGAGGATCCTTTAAACATGTCAAAGGTGTAGCTGCCACAAATTATACTGCCAGAATTGAGTCACCAGCCATTTTTCATAGTCAAGATGGTTAAAAAAAACAAGGGAAGTTACAACTAGGATGGTTTTGTTCTATCACGTGTATTTGTTACTATATCATGAGAGTGGCGGTTAGGATATGTATGCATCTCTGTGTTGTGTTCTTATGAGGAAGGTGACACATAAGCGTAGGTCATAGAATCACCTGATTGCTTAAACCAAGATGCAATAGCTTTTGGTACGTTTTTTACACATGAAACACTCAACCATCTTGAAACAAAGGGCTCTGATAATAATATTTTAATCAAGGAGTACATGGGTCCACAGATTCTGCGCAATTAGGATAACCAGCGGCAGGGATGATAACTTTCAACAACCTATTATCTATGTTAATTAAGGGTAAAAGGAATTCAACTTTTTTTTATTTTGAAACATAGCCCCAAATTAATTGCTACTTCTAGCAAAGAAACTTGTAATCCTTATAAATTAGTGTTGTATCCTGTACTACATATTATATGGTACATCATTACCAAATACCAATTTATCATAATACTCCTATCAATAATATGATGAGTGAGCTTACTTTAGAATGTTAGGACTCTGGAGTTTCATTGATGTCAGGAGCTTGTTATTACAGAACTTCCATATCTTTTACTAATTTTCATTTCCTTTCTTTAATGATGGATTAGCCATAAATTGAATTAATATGAATCCCTTGGCTAACTGCTTTTGAACAGAGTACCTTCCTGCCTATATTGCCTCTCTTGGTGATGGAAATGGGATTTGCTCAAAGGACTAGCTTCATGAAGAGGAATGGAGACAACCAGTAGAAGAGGCTACGGGATGATAGTGAAGAATGAGCAAGATCCCACGCCTGAAACTGGCACATGAATACCCAGGGAGGCTAGTAAACTTTGAAGGAAAAGCTTTATAGAGTTGTAAGACATGTTTTTCAAAAGTATTAATAGGTGATGGTTTTTAAGAATCATGTAACCAGCAATCTGTCTTATCTTCCAGTTTAGGAATCGCAGGACATTCTTCCTGAGACCTTAACAACAAGGATTTTATCTGTATTCTATTAGAACTCAATTACAGAGGAGAAAATGATGCCAACAAAGCCAAAATTAGATAATTATGCGCCCAGGTAAGTTTTTAGGGCAATAGTATATAGCGCATAAGATGATTTTGCAAAATAAATACTATGTGTTCGATAGACACTTTTCTTACTAGCAATAGTGTTGGCTTTTGTCACTGCAAGTGAAATGTATTTTACTATTTTTTCCACTAACTAGAATATGATCATTCGCAATAAACTTGAAAGGAATGTCTGACCACTGGTTGACTGTGTTCTAAGAAATAATGGGAAATATTGGTCTGATATTTTTAGTAAGTGATTTCTTATTGCAATGTGCAGTTCAAAGAAGGAAGAACTCCGTTTTTTGTTCTTGACTTCACCTTTTTTTTTGTTGACTGACTGAAGCATAACCCATGCAAAGCGACAGCTTCTAATAAGAAACTCAGTAAAAAGTAAAAACACAAAAGTATAGAATAAACAGACACTACGAGGGTAAAAGTCACCAATTTCAAACGGCTATTTGGCAGTTATATTGATGAATCATTGTCATAAGTAGAAGCGGAATAACGATATCACTATTATGATCATAAAGGCTTCGAACAGGCAGACTTCCAATCTCTACAGCTTACTGTTCCAGAAAACTTATAAATTAACAAAACACCCTTCCACTGCGCATCAATTATTATTGAGTTTCAAATGATCCGTTCCCCTACCATAGCAGCAGTGGCTTCCAAGCCTTAGCTGCGGAAAACAAAGCCTGTTGATCATTTTCAGAAGATAGTTCAATGTTAAGTGAGGTCAACCATTAAATTGCCTCATGTGCGCAGCTCATGAGGAAAAAAAAGGGCAGCGACCGTGGTGCCTATTCTACACCCATTCACCACATCCCTTTTATCAGTAAGCATACACCGTGATTTACCTGTTGATCATTTTCAAAAACCAATCCGTTTGGTTTTTGAAGTATTAGTCAATGACCTGATTCTAAAAGATATTCATAAGATCTGCCACACACCGTGATTTACCTAGTGTATGTGTATTCAAAACCTACTACATGTCTGCATCTCTAAGTTCAAAAACATGCTCGATTGAAACCAATGTTCATGTCATGTCCATGTCAATAAATCAAGATTAACCTTTACCAATGCATTCACTGTTCTTTAAAAAACTTTAAACTTAGTGATGCAGCATAGAGATTTATGTATAAAGCACTAGAGCAGTAAAAGAAATAGGGCAACAACAGGAATATCACTAGATAAAAGACCTTTGGCAAATGGCTGAGATGCGATATGTGATTTTCTAGTGGATGGCTGCTCACTCCGCCAAATCATTTTGGAAAATGACGTCAGGGTTGAAAATGTTGCAGGCAAAACCTTTGACAGAATAGTTCCAACCAAGGATCTGCTCCTGTCCACTGACAACCTACATTAACCCGAGTGTGTTTTCATAACAATTTCTGTATAGATGGAAATTAGCTCTTTCAAAGCTGTAAAGTTATCAGTGGCCACACAAAGCAATGTTGAACTCACCTGTATGCTGAAACAACAGCATCATCTCCTATGGTAACTGCACAGTAGTAACGCTGATTCGACTGCCCAGCAATAAAAGTAGCTGAATTCAATACCAGAATAGCCTTAGAGAGCTTCCATTAAAATCATCTTTCATAACATTGAGAGCACAGCAGGCTATAAGAAAGGAACTAACAGGATTTTACTTACTTCAAATTCTTCAAAGTATGATTAAAAAGGAAAAGATCACTAAGAACACCAATTCACCTGAAGCTCCAAGAGTGGAGGAGGCATTAGACCAACAATTGCAGCATCAGCAGAAGACCCGAACTTGCTAACATTCCATAGCTGAAAGGGTATTCTTCCAAAGGAGCTTTCATCCTCCGGGTCCTTCAAATCTTCCCATATTCGTGAGCGTGCCTCTTGAAACCATCTTTGGAGCAAGCTCTAAAACTCAAAGGTTCAACATGAATATCAAGCTTTACAGAAATTTTAAGACACGATTAATCATCAGTAAAAATGCTTTTATGGAGAGGAAACCTGGATATCTGATCCATCAAAGCGTGCAACCACACCAGGCATAACTATAGAAAGCTCCTGAGACTCAGCATTTTGCAGAGAATTGCCCATTATTTCGCGAAATCTCAACCTTGTTATCCTTGCTGGATGAACAAACTACATGGTAAAAGGCTAATTAAAATTTAAGACAAATAATTTCCTAATTGCAACTATTTTCAAAGAACTATTGACTTTCAGGTATAACAAGTCAAGCAAATTTAGAAAATTGGGCAATGAGGACATGTGTTGCCCATATCGGGTCCGATTTGGACTTCACTGTAAAAATAGAAGGGTATTTGTCACACCAGTTAGAGATAGCATGCTGCTAATAAACTGTTATAAACAAAAAATTGTAAAAAGATAATGTTAATTGCATGTCCTCCACTATTATAATCTTTATTGTTTTTTTTTAAATTAGGCTGTTAACATAGACGAGCCCATAATTTCCTATCAAAAACTATCAACAGTGGAAAATCTCAATACCAAATTCCAAACATTGGTAGCCCAAATCAATACCAGTATCACCCACACCAAGAATTGAAACCCCAGTGTCAAGTCTTCCATGTGCATATCTTCAGTACAGAATATCATACAGCAACAGCACGCACACAATAAATTCAGGCCAATTGCATTAAAAACTATATTGAATTTTAGAGAATATGGTTAATCTGCTAGTTATGATTCTCAAAACATAGATTAAGTCTCGAAAGAGGTTATGAAGTTGAATATTATCAAGATAGTGCTTTCCATCAGTTTTTGGATAAACTTCAAAATCTCTAGTATTTAATTACTACTCAACTAGCTTCTTTCAGTTTAGAACTTGTTTCGGTGGTTTTACTTGTTGATCTCCAAATCTATGTAATCTGATTGAGATATGAGAATGTTAGCTTTTGTAATGAACCATTGTTACATTCAGTGGCAGAGCCAGGAATTTTTGTAAGGGGATCCAAAAAAGTTAATAATTAATTACAATAACATATAAATTTTTTTCATGAATGATTAGTACCTAAACACCATTACAAAAAAAAGACTTTCAAAATTAGATTTCAATTTATAATTTAGTGCATTCAACAATATTCTTCTTGCATTCATTATTAAAACCATTTTATGATTTTCGATAGGATATTTGATTGGATTGAGCTGAAAGCGCTAGGCGGCCTAGGCACATGACCCAATGCCTAGAGCCTAGGTGGCCTAGGCGATTTTCCTATTTTTTTATTTTTAGCTATAATAATTGATTATAAATACTAATGTTATAGAAAGCTCTAGGCATCGCTAGGCGCCTGGCACTTAGGCAAATTTCTTTCTTTATTTAAGTGGTGGTGCAAGAGGTTTTCTAAAAATAAGAGGAAGTAGAGGAGATGTTAGTGGAGGAGGTCGAAGGAGGTTAGAGGACCTGGAGGCTGCAGCGGAAGAAATCAAGACCAAGACCTAAGCGGTGCAATCCGCGTAAGCAGCCCACTATCCCATAAGTGCTCCTAGGATTGGGACGGGCAGCCTAGGTATCGCATAGGCCTAGGCGGAAGGCTAGGCAGGTTAGATGCGCGCTTTTTAAAACATTGGTCTAGATTATTTATGATGAAGCTATTTCAAAATTTGAATTTTAGTAGGATTAGATCATGATTTGGTTCTTAAATTCTAGTTTTGAATTTTTGAAATATTCGTAGAGATAATATTCTAGGGTTATTTCAATAGTAGCCCCGCAAATCTTCATTATTTCAATATTAGCCCTTCAAATTTTTAAAATTGATCTTAGGCCCCTCTAAATATTCAATATTTCAATATTAGACCCCCCCAATCTTTGAAATTGATCTCAGGCTCCCCAGATCCTAGTAGTATGTTGAAATAAATCCCCTCGTTAAAATCTAGTTAAAATGTGGAAAATATCCTGCTCAATTTAACTTTATTGGTGATTTGCCAGTTATGCCCCTCTCACACAAACCCAGACCCATTAACCACTTTAACTTATACCCGTTAAGCTTTCCAAATCTGTTTAACAAAACCCTAATCCAAACTCATTTTTCACTTCATCCTCCCCAACATTTTCTCTAACATCTTCAGCAACAGAAATTTATCCCATGCAAATTTGAGATTAGAGCTGAAAAGAGCTGTTGGGGAAGACATTGGAGAAGATGAAATGGAAATGGATTTGGGCTAGGGTTTTATTAAATGTAATTAGGGAGCTTAATGAGTATAAGTTAAAGTGATTAATGGGCTTGGATTTGTGTGAGGGGGGTATAACTAGCAAAACAATGAAAAAGTTAACGTAAACAGAACATTTTCCTATATTTCAACCAAATTTTAACTAGAGAGCTTACTTCAACATACTAATAGGATTTGTTTTGGGCGGGGGGCGCCTGAGACCAATTTCAAAGATTTAGGGGGCTAATATCACAATATTGAAGATTTGGGGATCCTGAGATCAATTTCAAAGATTTTGAGGGGGGTTAATATCAAAATATTGAAGATTTAAGGGGGCTAATATCGAAATAACCCAAGATTCTATTATATATATGGGTTATGATTTTCATTCTAATAAAAGCATTAAAAATTTTGCTAGTCTGACGGTTGTATGAAACAGATTTAGTTCTTATTATTAATTAATCTTACTCATCAGTTATCTCCAAATTAATAGCCTTTTATTTAATAAAAAAAGTAAAAAAGCCCAATCTTTTCATAAGGCCCGTGACTTATTATTGTTACTTTCCATCCACAAAACACTAGGGGAGAGCAAATGGTCGGTTGGTCAATTTTAGTCTTTTTTAGTCAAACTAAACCGAACCAAATTAAATGCTAAAACCGGACCGAATTGAACAGAAAAAGACGAGCCGAACCGAAAATTTTTGGTCCGGTTCAGTCGATTTGCTCGTTGCTACAGTCCCAACACAAAAGCGGCAACACACAGTTACTATGAGGAAAACCAGACAACTATGAAGGCGCAGGTTGAGGCTTTGAGTTTGATTAAAGATTGAAGCACAAAGCTCTGAGTTTGATTAAAAATTGAAGAACATTGGAGGGAAAGTAGCTGATGGAGGTTGGAATTTGATAATGGCACTTGCCTCGTGACTCAAGAGAGGAGAGAATGGCTATGGCTTCCTTTTGTGTTTTGAAGAAGAGGACAAAAAGTTGGAGCTGATTCTCTCTTTCTATAAATATTCATCATGACAGCTAATACTGAGTTGAAGAGAGAAATTAGTCATTCACGTGGGTGTGCAAGGCCCCATTGAAAGTGTGAGAGAGCCGCGAATACATCATACTTATTGGGTGCATTTGGCGAGGGTTCTCAATCGGTTCGGTTGTTACCAATCTAAAAACGCTAAACCCGACCCAACCGAAATTAAAGAGAAGAACCACACCGAACTGCCCAAAATCAGGCGGTTAGGTCGGTTCCAACCGAACTATGCTCACCCCTACAAAACACCAAATACTATTGCCCCAAAAACACCAAACAACCATCCTCTTCCACTAGAAGCCAAAGAGCTAAAACCCCAAAAGGGCACTGTTCATCTCGTTTATTAGTTTCTCTGAACCACAAGTCCACCTAAGTCCAAAGAACCCAAAATCCATCTTTGCTCAATGGCATAAAAACGAAAAAGCATATATTTCTTGTTCATCCCCATTCAAATGCTGGTGAATTCCCTTAATCAAGCAGAGAAGGACTTTGAGAAAGTATGAGGGATGTTGCAATTAAGATTTATGAAATTATTTACCAGTTATCCCCTAGACTTTTTGTATTTTTCAGGGGAGGCGAAGGCCCCTTTGGTCCCCATGTGGCTCACCCTTATAACATTAAAGAATATTTTAAATTAGCAGAGAGGCACTTACAACTGAGATAAGCTAAGCTAAAGTTTGATGTTTAGAAGTATTACTGTAGCAGAAATACGAGAATTCCAGACGAGATAAACAACATAGTGACTTTGTTCAAATTTCTAGCAAAACATCAATAGAAAGTAATCCTGGATACTTATGTCGTTATCAATTACCTATGTTAAGTAATAATCATTTAGAAAATCACTGGTTAGCTTCTTTAATAGGATAGGGGATTACAGAGGTTGTTGTGTACTTGCATGAGCTAATACCACACAACCAAGTAATGTAGATTGACCTACCTGCCAACTTGCTCTAGTTTCAAGAATAGCACTATGTTGCTGCTTATTACACTGGCTGAAAATATAGGCACCATCTTATAAATGGTTGATTCTGTGATTCAAATAAATAAATAAATTTATAAATAATGGTTGATACAAGGTCACAGACAACCAAAAAAGCAGCTCAATTCTTCTACTCATCATAAGAAATTAGGGATTTTTGTCAACGTTGAAACTTTTCACCAGGCATCAACCCACATTAAAAACTAGAGGCTACAAATTTTTGCAAGTTGATAATCCAACTTGCAATGGTAGAATCATTGTATAATATGATCGCCTGTTTTGTGGAGTGGAGTAAAGGACCGTTCCTCTTCTTCTTCAAAATATTAAGGTGGTCTTTTAGCTAGGACATATCAGAGATTATTTGCATATAAGTTTCAAAAAAAAATTTAATTTGGAAGTGTTTAATCATCCAATCGATAACAAATCAGCGCTTATAATTGAATTAATAACCCGTTCACAGTGATCACAGTGGAAGAATAGAAAATAATAACTTTCATTACATTGTGAATGTGGATTCTTCTAAAATCAGGAAAGCAAATCGTGAATGTAGATTCTTCTAAAACCAGAATAGAAAAAAATCCAATCGATAGCAAATCGCAGCAGGAGATCCACTCAAGGGCGGTGATCTTACCTCCGGAGGAAGAGAGAGAGGGTCGGATCTTGATAGGGCCAACTAGAGGAGAGGAGGAGTCCCAGCCGAGGACGAGGATGAGCGATCGAGCGGAGTTGGCGATGGCGAGAGATTGGGAGTGCAGGGCGGTGATGAGAGACGGATCGGAGAGCCATTCTTCTCTCTTGTCAGCGCCGACATCGGGGAGATCGTCTCAGGCGATGGATCCGATCTCGATGAGGTGCGTTCGCCTCGACATTTGTTGGGCTCAAAGGATTTGATTGATCTGAGAGAGTGAAGTAGGAGTAGAACACAGCTTGGGTTCGTAGGATAACTGAGCGGGAGAGCTTGAGAATGGCGGGAGATCGACGGAGCCCTAGCCCTGGGTTTTCCGCCGAAAAAGATGGGGAGGAAATGGGTTCGAGGCTAGGAAAATGGGATATGGTACATGTTATATATTAAAATATATATATGTGTCAGTTTTCTTAGCAATTTCCTCTAAAAATGGTAGGAATTTATTTTCCTACAATTTTATACTTTTAAGAAATATTTTCTGTAAAGTTGAGTGAACCAAACACATGAAAATTCAATTATAGAAAAAGTTGTATTTACGAATCTGTCATTTCTCAAAAAAAATTTCTATAAACATGTGAACCAAACACCTCCTTATTTAAATATATGAATAAACTCAGAGAAGTGAGTATCTCAGAATAGAATAAATTATTTCCTATGGAATAAATTATGATAATAATGATTGGTGGTCTGTCTTCTTAATATAAAAAGGTGAGAAGTTCGGGTTCCCAAGCTTGGGGAGCCAACCAGGCATTGCTTTAGATACTTTAAGACGGCCTCCTTTTGTTTATATATATTGAAGGGCCCTCATCGCACCCCTTAACCTCTCATTTGCTATCATTCTATGTGCATCTCTCATAACTATACCTAAAATAAAACATTATTTGTACAGAACAAAATGATGGTAGTGGTACCCAGTGGATAATTTTATTTATTTTAGCATGCGGGAAGAAAATCTTTTGTCAATCTCATATTGCTTCCTTTAAAGCGATTGGATTCTTCCCCTTTTCTGTGTTATAATTTGTAGGGTTATTTGCATATATTAAACCATGTTATTTGCAAAAATATCCCCCACTTCTTAGAATTTGCAAAACTACCTCTCAAATCATCTAATTTGGTGAAAAAATTTTACCCTCGGAGCAATTAATGATAAATTGTGATTGTAATGTAAAAATTATCAACAAATTAGTCAATTTTTTATGACCAAGTTAATAATTTGTTGATTTTAAAGAATTATCTTCCCGACAAAGTTGTGATTTGAGAGGTAGTTTTGCAAATACGAAGTTTTGGGGGTATTTTTGCAAGTACCTATGATTTAAGAAGTATATATATGCAAATAACCCTATTTTGTAAATCTGCTATTAAAAAAATTTACCCTCAGAGCAAATACAATTAAATGTTGGCCCATTTCTACTATAGTGTTTTTTTATTTTTAGGGAAAAAATTGGGGTATCACATAGATCCTAAGATCCCCAGCCTATCTTTTAACCTTAATAAACCCTCTTAAGTGAGCACTCTATAACATTGAATCTAAATATATTTGATATTATTGAAAATCTCTGTTAGTGTAACTGTTGAAAGTCAAAAATTATGACGAAAGAAAAAAAATACTCGCTTATTTATAGCAATCAATTATTTATGACCTTGAACACTTTAGGTGAGTTTGATCTCTATCAGAACCACTCGCATATCGATGGAATAAAAAATAAAAAATAAAACTCAGATGTGTCGTCATTTTGGACGATGAATCTGTAAGTGTGTAGAGGGACACTTTTTGATCCCACATGCATCTATGCGTGGAGGTTCTTGTTTCTACTTTTAAAGATTAATTAAAGACAGAAGTACTCCTCCCTCCGTTCTTTTTCACTACAGAATCTAGAATTTAACAGTTAGAGACTGAAGATTAAAAACACATGGTCCAGTACGGTCAGCAAAGAGATTTTCTTGATAAACAAAGTCTAAAGGTGAGGTTAAGGACAGCGATGCACAACAGGATTAGGATTTATTCTAAATGTAATCATCAATGTAACCTACTACTTCTAACTTATAAAGCAAAAAAAAAAAAAAAAAAAAAAGAACTATTCATACTATTCCTGATACAGAATACTTCATAACAGAAAAAGTACTATTCATATTACAGTAAAGTTTTCATCCTTAGCTATGCTGTTCGTTGTATGGAGTTTCCCTTAAACATTGTTCATGTACAGTGTAATGCTTGAATATTAGACTTGTTCTATATGCAAGAGTGATTTTTTTGGCTCTGTATCCACGGTTCAAGTGAAAGCTGAAGTAATATTTTTTTAACCTTGAAAATAGCGTTCATATCTTTTTTTTAATTCTTGCCAATGATTAATTTAACCTTCACCCGACATTTAAGGAATATAAATCTTCTCGGGCTCTAGTATAGAAAATTAACAAAACTTGCTAATTGCTGTATTTTTTTGTTAACTGGTTCGAAAATTCACTCTGTAAATAATAGTAAAAAATTTATTGCTGAAGTTTTTATAAATAGTTACATATAAAAACCGTATTATCAATTTGGCACTAAATATACCTCGGTAAATAATATATGCAGCAACGCGCAAGCTTAGTACTAATTCTTATGAATCACACTACCCATCATCCATTTAAAAATAGTGTTGATGCTACACTAAAAATTTAAAACTTAAAATCTGTTGTTCACTTTACAATAAAATTGGGTGGAAGTTGTATATTGTTATTTGGTTGTTTCAAATCTATTTAGACGCTAGGCCCTGCATAGCAAGGGATTAATACTATTCTTATGAATCACACTGCCCATCATCCATTTAATAATACATAATCTCTGTTGAAGAAGTAAATTCTCTGCTGTTTGTTTATAACGAAAAGTATTTGATTAAATTGTCACAAAGTCCTTAGCCAAAGGGTCCAAAAGGATCAAAATTGTAATTTTATTGCTGATGGATTTTGCTCGGATTATCTTTGAGGAACTAAACCCATATTGAACGTGACTTCAAAAAGATAATAATAATAATCTTATATTACTTGGAGTCAAATGGGTTTTATTCTCTTCGGTTATTAGATCCAGCCACTAGCCAGTTGCATTACAAAAATACTTAAGAGACTAAACCATCAAACAAATTATAGAATCATAACCAGTTGAATCACTAAAAAAATTAATCATGAAATTGATCATATTAAACTCGAAATGATCGTCATTTATCCCAAGATATAAACCACTAAAAAATTTGCTATAGTATACACATGAAGAAGGCCTTTTCAGCCCACGGGCCTCGCCAAACAGGTTTTATGGCAGCACAAATCCATAAACCTTAGCCCAGTCAGGTTCCATGGTCACATTAAAGCCCACAAGATTTACAAAATTACCCCTAAGTCTTCAACTGTGTATTGCCTTGCTCATTTACGAGCCATGCCATGGTTATGATTTCTGTAATGATAAATAAATGAATATAAAAAAAAAGATGATGATGGAGAAGAATCTGCAAACAAATTCTGCAGGTACCATACCCATTACCTATTTCCACCATTTCCTTCCTCCAAAAGTTTAATATTTCATGTTATTTTCATGTGCAGGGCTGTTGATTTTTTTTAAACCAATTTTTTATATAATTTCTGTTGGATGTTTTAGATTGAAAACTAGTTATGTACTCATTGTACTGTAAATTTATCTTTAAAACCTGAAACATAATCAAGCAACTTAGTAGCACGGTAATATAAGAGCAGACCTAATTGTGATTAGGTGGTGTTTGATGAAATGCCCAAAAGAATATTCTTGTGCAGAATAACTGAAGTGGATGTAGATTTCAGTATGACATAAACGCCCAAATATCCGTATACGATATAACGATATCAGTTTTAGGCCTAATTCAGTGTCCTTTGCAGTTGAGCCTTCTGAAAATTTGTCCATTTGTTGTTTGAATATCGACATTGACACGTGATTGGATATCCTGAAGCAGGTGGGAAATTTGCATCTTTGTCCAATGTAAAAAGTGTATATTTTCACCTTTAATGTAACTCCTGGGTAGTTTTCCTTTAAGTGTTGAGTTTGCTAAGGTTTGACCTATTTATTTACAGTTGAGAGTAGCAAAGACTAAATACACTAGTTTCTGAATGAGCTGCGTATATTAACTTCTGCAGAAGAGTGGATTTATGAACATACCTGAATTCTAGATTCCTGTGAGCAAAAAATATCAAGCAAATGGAAAGAGAAAAGTCTTTGTTTTGAGGCTTGGCTTTGTCGTTTGTTATGTTGCTGGCAGTTGAGATGTGATCCACTTAGTTAGTGGAGCACTGCTGCATCGTAGAGTGCGCGCTTATGGTGGTTTTTGTGTTTTGCTCTCCCACTTTCAGGACCCTGCGTGTAGTTGTTATTCCTTATTATACTTGTTCCTTTCATTGAATTTGTAACCAAAAAATAAGTGATGGCCACTAAGTGATGCCCACCATTATGATAGAAAATGTTGGTTTCTATCTTATGACGTACAATGAATGATTAAAATAATAATAATAACGTTTCCAGAGCATGTTAACTATGTTTAACATCTTTTTGATGAATTTTTGAGAAAATTCCATTCTGTTATCATGAAAAAACAAGAAAATATGGCAGCCTTTTGTTCATTGATATTTGTGGTCTTCAGTCAATCTTTCTGTAATCTTTCCCTGTTAATACTGCATCTGATTTTTCTATAGGAAAGCTTGGGCTGGTTTACAACAGGACATTTCACTAATGATTAAATGGATTATGAAGAGGAACTATTCACCTTTTTTTTCTGTTTTTGCGACAAGAGGAATTATATCTTGCAGTTTCGGCAGTCTACTAGTTGAATTTTAAGATTTAACTGAACCCCTTTCTTCCAGAAGTTTGTTTGTAGTGCTTGGTCAGGATAACTGAGTTAACAAAATTCATTATCAGGCAACAGTTTCTTCAAAAGTTAAATTAGAGATCAAGAAATCAGGAGGATAAAATGGATGAACTAGTTGATACAGATTAAGGGAGAAAAACAAAAGTGACTTCTTCCTGTCTCTGTCCTCCAACATTAGAAGAAATGATGTAGATGTAAATTCTTTTGCTCTGGTGTTCCCATTTAACAAACCCCCTAAGTGCATTAGTAGTCTTAAGTACTTGATAGAAGCTTAGTTAAATAAGTTAAGGGGTCATATTGTCTCTTAGATGCCAATTGCAAGTTCGTTTTGCTTGTGTTGTGTATTATTGGATATTTTGGAAGTTAGTAATCCTGTGATGGTAGTTACCAAGTCAAAAGGGGCGGTTGATACCTTGAGATTCCTTTGTTTACTAGAGTATCTATTTTGAAGAGCACATGGGTTCTAAAGGAGAGATGCTACAGCTCTTGGCATCTCATAGGTTATATATTTCACATGACATGGTTGTTACACCAGAGAATCAAATGTTCTTCTTTATTTATTATATCTTCAACAAAGCTTATGATAGAGATCAGATATTTTCTGATAGCTTCCCTCCCACGTGGTTAGTTGTATAGCAAATAACATAATACATGAAAGAAGACGATGATCAAATATGGCCTATGGCCTTAAGGAAAGGCTTGAGGAGATATCATCACTAAAATATAGTCATAGAGAGTATGTCCTTCCTCAAAAATCTTGACACAGGATCTTCAGAATATTATCCTTGCCTCTATTATATGATAATTTATTACGTAGAGAACTAATAACACCTTGATGAAACTCCATCTAAGCTTTGATTTTGGTGAACACCATTACTCTTTGTGATGGCTTGTGTCTTCATTTCTTTAATCATGATGTGAACCATGACTATGGTTATTTTCAAGCAGGATTAATAATGGATTAAAGTTAGAGCCATTTATATGTGCATCACAAGATTCACATCCCTGGTTCCTTTTGGCTTTCATCTTTGGCGATAATTTGAGGGTGATGTCTAGTTTAATTGTTTGTCTTTTGACTAACTGATCCCTCGGATTGAGAAAAATTTGTGTTGTGAAAAGGATGGTTTTTTCTTTGTTGGACCTAAGGAGGGCCGCATGTGAAGCTTTAGAAACAATGTGTTTTTAACACAATGGTGAGATTCCATCATTCTATAGTTAGATCACCACTCTCAAGTCTCTTGGAAAAAACCTAACTCCTTTTATTTCCAGGTATACTTATTTTTGGACCAATGCAAGAAAAGCAACTTCAAATAAATGGCAAATGATTTATTTTTTTCCTTATACTACAGTTACAGCATGACATTGAGGTGAAAAAAAAAAAGTGGAGCCTTTCTTTCACAGAGACTGTTATTTTGCTTTTTTAGGTGGAAGTTGTCCTTGGAGGAAAGAAGAGATCATGGCTAATGCTCTTTCGGGCTGGTAACTTGGAACTGCATGCCCTGCTCCTCTAATAGTTGCTAGCGTCAATCCATCATATTCCTCAACATAACCTCCAACCTGTAATCTAAGTAACTTGATTATCATCCAACAAATGCTATCTGTTTTTTTTAATGTTGTTGATAGAGTAAATAAGAGTGCTGTTGAAAGAATTTACTTCTTTGTTGAGATACCATGGTCTCCATGAGTTCTTAATTGGTAAACCAAGCATTTTGATGGAGTATCTTGTAGATGTTATGGGAACCACCCCATCAACATCACCACTGCAAAATGTTTTTTAATTCTTTAACATGATCCTTTATATCCAGCAGATAAGTGATAAGTTGATCTGAACTTGTTAGCTTTGGCACCAAAATTACCTGTAGAGCCAGAAACTTATGCCACTAGTAGTAAGCTCCTTAATGAGAGGTAACACTGTGTCAGGGCTATCAATCCATGCAATGCTACTGGAAGGTGAAAAAGAAAGGAGAGTGATTGAGTTCGGAATAAACCTAATGCGGTCAAGAAATTAAACATAAGGGTTAATTGCGGATAAACCCTGTACTTCTATTGTTGCAGATAAACCCCCTGAGTGATTTTTACCAAAAAAAATTCTTTACAGAGAAAGAGTTTCATTTTTATTTATTTATTTGACAAATAGACGCCCTGAGGGTAAAAGAGTCAAAACTTTCATTCAGGGGGTCTATCTGCAACAATAGAAGTACAGGGGGTCCACCCTAATTGGACGATAATACACGGGGTCAATCCACAATTAAGCCTAAAAATAATCTACCTGCAGCTTTTCCATTCACGTTGCAATTTTGTGACATTTGCATGAAGGGCCTTCTGAACTGCAGGGTTGTTCAGGTATTTGTGTACATAGTCGTCCGAACATGGGTCAAAATATTCCATCTGAATACAAACCGATAAGGGATTACTAGTTATGAAAACATTATTATAATTATTCTATTTACTGATTATATCTATTTACCGCAACTGCAGATGAAGTTTTTGAACCATGACAAAGTGGAGCATATATATTGTAACAATCTATATCCCCATATTCACTATCAGCTTTGTCTACAGCATCGACACAGGTATTGGGGTAATCTTGACCGGTAAAATTGCAACTTGAACTAATACTGTTGAACGTCTCATCTGAGATTAGGGCATGGCTCCAAAAGAATGCATATTGTTCCATGTCATTGGAGGTTGTATCGATATAAGCATTCCCAATCTGATTGCAACATCATTTTCCAAGCATTAGAAAAAATTTTGGGGTTGATTTGGGATAGATCCCTTGAGAGTATTGTTGTTTTGAAATTACTAGCCCTCTAGTTTTATCGTTGCAAATAGACCCATTGAATGAAATGTTTTTGACGCTTTACCCTCAGAGAAAGAGAAAGTTGCTTTTTGACAAATCGACCCATGAGGGTAAAAAGAGTAAAAAAATCCACTCAGGGGTTCCATCTGTAACAACAAACTTAGAGGGGTAGTAAGTTCAAAACAATGATACTCCAGGGAGTCTATCTGCTAGTAACCCCAAATATATATGACTATCCTAACAAATTCAACAATTTACTTACAGCGACACCACGAAGGTTGATGACAGTCTGATTGGTGATCTTGTTATTCTGCAGGATAAGCTGTGCAAGTTCAGGAATGTAATGGCCTGCATAGCTCTCTCCTGTAATAAAGAAATCACTGGTTTTATACTGTGGGAATCTCTCCAGCCAGTTTATCAAGAATGCATAGTTATCTGCTGCAGTTTTGTTATCTCCATTCTGAGAAATGTCTGAACTTGTGTTTGAATAAGAGAACCCAACTCCTGCCGGCGACTCCAGAAACAAAACGTTTGCCACTGAGAAGAAGAAAGAAGTAAGTATTTAGATGGAAAAAAATATACAGAATCCATTCTTCAGACACTTTCTCCAAGGGTGGATTGCAGATAGACCCTCTGTGGTTCTATTGTTGCGGATAGACCCTCCTAGTGAAATTTCTCTGACTCTGTTACCCTCAGAGAAATAGAATCGTTTTTTGATGAATATACCTCCTCAGGGTGAAAGAGTCATGGGTCTATCCGCAATTGCATGATAGTGCACGGGGTCTGTCAGCAATTAACCCTTTCTCCAATTTTCTCACCATTGTTCCATGCATAGTAATTTCTGCTAAGTGTTTCGCCGTCGCTATTTACTCTGAAGGGTCCTACTTCCTCCATGGCTCCATAACCCAAAGAGGAGCATCCAGGTCCTTGATCAAGGAAAAAGACAAGATATAGTTGGAATATTTAAGAGACAGTTACAACCATTATCCAATAATAGACAACAGAATTGAATGTTCGAAAGGGGACATGAAGAAGATTACAACAGAGAATACGACATTGGTCAAATAGCACTAATCATAGCGTGAAGATACTACTAGCCACATTTGTTTTATGAGTGACAGCAAAGAAAGAACTCATTGAAGAAGAGTATGTTTCTTCATGGTACTTGGTTTGAGTACCTTGTTTCATTTTATGATCAGTAATTACCTCCGTTGAGCCATAACACAAGAGGCTTGCTACGAGAATTCTGAGGAGACTCCACAAAATAATAGAACAGTGCTCTTCCATGCTTAGGGTCAACAGTGACATAACCTGCGTACTGATCGAAGTCTACACCCTTTGGTTGCCCAGGCAACTCCTCAATCTTCTCTGTTTCCTTCATACCAGCTTGAGGGCTAATGTGGACAGGAGAAAGAGACTTGGTAGATAATATCTCTTGCAATGAATCATATGAAGAAGTCGATGATCTCTTTGATTTAATGAGCTCTCGTAGTTTGCTTGCTTGGTTGGCTTCATTGATATTGAGAAGAAGAGAGATGCAGTAGAAGACTATAAACAAGGAGAAGAAGGTCTTCATACTCTCTTTTGGTAGTTTGGGGTTTTTGTTGGGAGTGTTTGGGCTTTATGTAGAGTTTGTATGTGAAGAATGAACAATAGAATTGTATGTAGAAGGGGGAATTAGAAATTTTGATCATAAAACAGCGATTTGGTAAGCACAGCATGTTATATAGGTTCTTATGTGTGTATTTAGTGGCTGAAGTGTATTGATGTTCTCGGTGGTCTGCTTGACTTAGATTCTTGTGGGCACAATGGAAAAGTATTTGATACCTAATGCTATTGGAATGTTACCTAATTATATACTAATTTATGGGTCCAGTACATCCGACCAAGCTGATCAAATTTTTTATACAACTTCTTACTGGCCGAATTGTGTAAGAAATTTAAGTACGAGGTTACTCCTAAATAATTATAACTTATATTACAAATTAAGTATTTAACATAAATCAAGAAAATTATCCAATGCATGGCATGGTTTATCTATATAAGAGGTAATAATTAGATTGGTAATTTAACCAAAAATACTTGAGCTAGAGGGAGTTATACATATATCATAAAGATACTCATGAAATAATCTTTTTTTTAAAAATAGTAACTATTCTAAATTTTACTTCGAACAAAATGAACTGACAGGGATCTATATGAGCATATTCCAACTATCACTTATATATGAGTACAGAATTTCAACATAAAGCATGCACTTGAAAGGGTTAGATAGAGTGCCCCCTTGACCTTTCGCTCTTAGGTGGTTTACTTTCACGTTCGGTAAATCCTTAAGCGTGACTGGATCAGCCTTTGATCGTAAGGCGTAATTGGCCAAAAATTGCGGATTATTAGGAGATTTTGCGGTCATAATTTTCTTTTTCATGTATACTTTCGTTATTTTTTTTATTTTAAATTTTCCAATAGAACATTCAGATTTTATATCTGGTGTCCTCTATCTATATTCTATATAAAAACGCCCCGAGGCTTGAAGAGTTTTGCGTAACTTTTGTATGGCAATTTTGCCTCTGGTGGTTTACAGTAAGTACAACACTATAGGTTCCATGTGAAGAGAGCCTCAATATCACACGTGCTAGACTGCCTAGCAATCCCACAGTTACAATGCATCGCTCGCTACAAAGTACTAAAAGTTCTTGGGGCTTAGTGTAATTTATCTATATATTACATAGGGTTGATGAAGGAGAGTGAGAGGGGGAGAGAGATTCAATGCCGGTTGGAAAAAGGAAGATGGTAGCCAGCGGAAACAAATTAATAAGGTGGAATGGATAATAAAAGCTTTTGATTGCTCCTGAAAGTTACATAAATTACTAAAGTTGACAGTGGTACTCGCAGAAACCAAACTGCAACGCTTAAAGCGGAACATAGAGAGCGATATTTGTGGGAGTTATTTACGGAGTGTGCCATCGGAGCACCAAGAAAAAGAAATGGGAGCATATATAGAAGCTGTCGGCTATATCATACATACAACATGGTGTACTAAAGTATGATACATGTGATGAGTTATATACAACATATCTTGGTATATTGAACTGTTAATGAGTGATGGTTTTTGATCCCTAAAATGAAAAAGTAGGGCAAAGGACTGGTTCTTTGTCTAAGTTTCTCTTCATTTAGATCCTTACTTATAAAGATACGAAATTCTACCAAAACAACTATCTTATAATGCAAAAGATAAATTTTAGAGAACGATTTGAAAAAATACCAAGTTTAAAGGTAACAAGAGTGAAAAATTGACGCCAGTGACACCTCCTTATTTACACCTTACAGAGTATTCTACCGTATTATACGTTCTGATATAATTAATATAAATGAGAATGATTTTAAAAATACCAAATTTAAAGGTTATAGGAGTGAAATTTTGATAAGACCTCCTCATCTACGTGTTATAGAATATTCGGACATATTATACCTTTCCAGCTTATTGAGGGCTCTATATATTCCTAGATACGTGCTTTCCTAATTCATATATACCTATCATCTTCAATATTTTCTCTTGCCATACATAGTCCTTCAATTTTATACAAGACATATAGAGCATCCACGTGCCCGCTTAACTAGCTGTAGGAAAAATGTTTATGTCAGAAGAGTAGACTATTTCAAGCTCCTATAGTAAGGGGCTGTTTGGCTCCTCCTGGTAAAAGGAGATGAAAGTTACTGTAGCGCAAAATCAGAGATGATTCTTGATTCTGATGCTACAGTAATTTTCCTCCAAAATCCTCTCTTTTGGAGAGGCTTTGCTGCAAAGCTGCCACCTAGAATTTTTTTTTGCTACGTCAGCATCCACTTGCACAACCAAACAATGTAAAAAGGGAGAAAGCTACTGTAGCTCTGACAGCTACAGTGACTTCACCCCCAAAAACATCCAACCAAACAGCCCCCTAAAAGGTGCACTGGGAAGATTGATCACGGCAACGATACCAAGTAGTTCATCATATCTTATAGCGTCTATCATTTTGCATTAGTACGCGATCTACCCATTACTATACACACTCATGTCACCAAAGAACAGTCTATCTCTGAACAATGCCCTTGAAAACAAACTGATCTTAGAGACGCTTTTTGTCCATCAATATTTCTGGTTATTGGTCAATCTTTCTGCAGTCTTTCCCTGTTAATATTGTATCTAAATTTTACCAACAAGTCAAGCGAACGCATTATCTATAATAAACATTTGAAACAGCGGTTCTGCAACTAGTGTTGTTCGGTATTACAAAATCGCAGAGCGTTGGTCGTTATAAACGGTATGGATGAGTAACCTTAAAATTCCAGGTTGAAGAAGAGTATGAAGAAGAAGAGGTGTTCATGTGTTTTTACTTGTTTTCCGAATAGAAGCTGATTCAACTAAGTTAAGGAGTCATATTTTTTCTTAGATTCCAATTGTGAGTCTCTCTTGCTTGTTTTATGTACTATGAAATATATTGGATGCTAGTTATCCTGTTATATATGGTAGTCAGAAGAGGCGGTTGATCCTTGACATTCCTTTATTTTTTATTAGATTTTTAGAGTATCTATTATGGAAATGCGCATGGATTATAAAAGAAAGATGCTGCACCTTTTGGCATCTCATAGGTTATATGTTTCTCATGATACGGTGGTTATGCTAGAGAATCAAACGTTATTTTTGCTAAAATAAAAGAAAGACTTGAAGGATATCTTTACTAAAATATAGAGTACAAGAGACCATTGTCCTTCCTCACAATTCTAGCACAGGATCTTGAGAATATTATTCCTGACTCTACGTACTATGACAATTAATTACATGGATGGAACTGAGTTACACCTATGAAACTCCATCTAAGGCTCGCCTTTGGTGAACACCTGTACTCTTTAACGGGTCGCGTCTTGCTGATTTTAGTCATGATATGAACCATGACCAGGGGTCATTTTCAAGCAGGATCAATAATGGGTTAATGTTAGGAACCATATGAATGCGCATCACGAGATTCATGACCTCGGTTTCTTTTGGCTTTTCTTCTTTGTAAAAAAGTTGGGGAATGGAATGTCTAAATGATCTTCTCTCTCTCTCTCTCTCTCTCTCTCTCTCTCTCTCTCTCTCTCTCTCTCTCTCTCTCTTTTGTGAGTAACTGATTCCTTGGTATGTCGAAGATTTACAATCCCACAGCATGAGTGAGTGTATTATGAAACTTAAGGAGAGTCAAGAGTCCTCTCCATGCTATCGGTGATTATTGCCAGTTTGGAGTTGGGTGAATAGCACTGATCCTAAGATTTTCTTCTTCCAAACCTCTCTCTTTTTGGAACTAATTAAGAAACAATGCATTTTGAACCAAGAAAGTTACATAGGTGATCAGATTCCATCGTTAGTTCACCACTTAAGTCCCTTTTAGAGTCTTTGTCCAAGACCACTAGTTATCGGGTCATGGGTAATAATGGGTTGGTAGGTTTTCTCAAGTTGTTTAGTGGAGACCCAAATTTTTTAGACAGAGTGATAGCTACATATGGAATGTTCAAGGTTACAAATAGTATGTTAGGTCGAAAGATCCTTTCCTATCTTCCCCCTTTTTGTTTTTTATTCTGATTAAAAGATGAATTTGGAAGGTTGTGTTGATTAAGAGGTTTCTTTAGTTGTCTGGTCAATGATACGTGATTATTCCTTGCTCCCACATGCGGGGGCGGATCCACTCACGAGGAAGTGGCGTCACGTGACACCACTTCCTCATGAGTTATATAGTTTTGTTCCTTGATTCTAACTCATGGCCGTATAAGTAAATAGATCTAAAACAAATGAAATTGCTTTGCTTCACATTCAACCTTCAGCAATAGATAAAATGAACACGGGACCCACTTGAGATATATCCTAGTTTAACTAGGTGAAGGGTTAAAAAAGAGTTTTTTTTTTAAATAATATCAAGAGGGTATATGTTCTTAGTATTTGCTTCGTTCCAGTATTTTTGTAGTGTGTACTCTTCTGATCAATCCAATCTGACATGTTCCTTATATATATACCTCATGGGTTGAAGTTACTAAGATGCGATTATGTATTTGACAGTGTTATTAATAATGCATTTTTTTTTGGGAAATATGAAAAGTTTTCAGGGATAATTGTAAATTTTTTTAATTATTAATTGTGTAGTGACACCACTTTTCAGAAATTTTGGATCCGCCACTGCCCACATGATTACGTAGTAATGCTAGATTCCAGATTAGAAATGGAGATGACAAGTACTTGACAGCAACGACCTATTTAAGAAAAGAAACAACTTCAAATAAATGACAAAGGATTTATTTTTCTCCTTACACTTCAATTTAAATCATGATATCGAGGAAAAAGATATTGGAGCCTTCTCTTTCACGGGGACTGTTATTTTGCTTTTCTAGGTGGAAGTTGTCCCTGGAGGAATGAAGAGATCATGGCTAATGCTCTTTTGGGCTGATAACTTGGAACTGTATGCCCTGCTCCTCTAACAGTTGCTAGCGTCAATCCATCATATTCCTCGACATAACCTCCGACCTGCAATGACAATAACTTAAATTTCAGAACTTTTTAGTATATCCAACGAATGTTTTTTTTTTAAAAATTTTCAGATAATGGGGTTGCTCATAATTAAACTCAGTCTCCGTAATATTTTAGCACTGTGATTAAAGTAAATTAGAATATGTTACTGAAATATGTTACCTCTTCGTCGACATACCATGGGCGCCATGAATTCTTAATTGGCAACCCAAGCATTTTGATGGAGTACCTTGTAGACGTTATAGGAACCACACTATCAATGTCACCACTGCAAAATGTTTTGTTTTTTTTCTTTAGCTTGATCCTTTGTAAGTGTTTACTTTGATTTTGTTTGTTAACTCTCGCGCTAAAATTACCTGTAGAGCCAGAAACTAATGCCACTAGTAGTAAGCTCCTTAATGATAGGCAACACCGTATCAGGCCGATCAGTCCATCCAATGCCGCTTGAAGATAAAGAAAAAATCAAATAATTTACGAGAGTATTAAGATTTATTTCAAACCTATCTTGAGTGAAGAAATTAACGATAATTCTACCTGCAGCCTTCCCAATCATGTGGCAAGTTTGTTACATTGGCATGAAGGGCTTTCTGAACTCCAGGATTGTTTAGGTAAGCATATACATAATTATCCGAACAAGGATCAAAATCTGCCATCTGATAAAAAAAAGCGAGAAGTTATTAATGATCGAAATATTACTACTTATTATTTGCTGCATTTAGTTACCGCAACCCCTGATGAGCTGTTTGAACCATCACAAAGTGGAGCATATATATTGTAACTGTCTATATCTCCTGATTCTCCGTTTGCTCTGTCCATTGCTTCACTACAAATGAGAGGGTAATCTCGACCGGTAAAATTGCAACTTGAACTAAGATTGCTGTAAGTCTCGTCTGAGATTAGAGCATGGCTCCAATAAAATGCATATTGTCCTATTTCATTGGACACTTCGTCGATATAAGCATTCCCAATCTGATCACAACATCATTTGCCAGTCATTAGGAATTTTTCAAACAGATGTACAACCTGTTCTAGGAAATCGACAATATACTTACAGCGACACCTCGAAGGTTGATGACAGTTTGATTGGTTATCTTGTTGTTTTGTAGGATGAGAGATGCAAGTTCTGGAATATAATGGCCTGCATAGCTCTCTCCTGTAATGAAGAATTCACGAGTTTTATACTGTGGGAATCTCTCCAGCCAGTTTATGAGGAAAACATAGTTATCTTCTGCAGTTCTCTTATCTCCATTCTGAGAAATATCTGAACTTGTGTTTGAATAAGAGAACCCAACCCCTGCTGGTGACTCCAGAAACAAAATGTTTGCCACTGACAAGAGGAAAGAAGTTAAGTATTGCACTGAAAAGAGATATACAGAATCCAGTTTCAGACATTTTCTCCAAGGATTTATCGCGGATAGAACCTTTGTAGTTCTATTGTTGCAGATGGACCCCTGATTGAGAAAATTGCTTTTTAACTAATAGACCTCTTGAGGGTAATATAGTAAAACAAAAATTCACTCACGGGGGTGCGTATGCAAAAATAGAACAAGGGGTCTATCCGTAATTGGGTGTATAGTACGGGGGTCTACCCTCAATTAACTGTTTCCCCAGTTATCTCACCATTGTTCCATGCATAGTAATTTCTGGTGAGTGTTTCGCCATCGCTGTTTACTCTGAAGGGTCCTACTTCCTCCATAGCTCCATATCCTAAAGAGGAGCACCCAGGTCCTTGATCAGGAAAAAGACAATATTTAGTTAGAATATTTCAGAGACAATGACAACCATTATCTAATAATTTGCCAAAAGAATATTCCAAAGTGGACGCCAAGAAGATCACAACAAAGAAGAAGACATTGGTCAAATATTTAGAGCTAATCATAACTTATATATAATTCTAACCGCGTTTGTTTTGTGCACGACAGCAAAGAAAGAAATCATTGAGAAAACAGAAACAACTTGTTTTCGTGTGTCATTTCTCACTATACCGTCGATAATTACCTCCATTGAGCCATAAAACAAGGGGCTTGCTAGAAGAATTCTGAGGAGATTCCGCAAAATAATAAAACAGTGCTCTTCCATGCTTAGGATCAACGGTTACATAACCTGCGTACTGATCGAAATCTACACCCTTTGGTTGCCCTGGCAACTCCTCAATCTTCTCCGTTTCCTTCATACCGGCTTGAGGGCTGATGAGGACTGGAGAAAAGGACTTGGTAGATAATATTTCTCGCAACGAATCATATGAAGAAGAACTCGACGATCTCTTTGGTTTGATGAGCTCTCGTAGTTTGCTTGCTTGGTTGGCTTCATTGATATTGGGAAGAAGGATACAGAAGACTATAAACAAGGAGGAGGAGGAGGTCTTCATACTTCTCTTTTGTTAGTTTGGGATTTTTAGTGGAGTGTTTGGGCTTTATATAGAGTTTGTATGTGAAGGATGGACAATTGAATACGTTGTATGTAGAAGGGGGGATTAGAAAAAAAAACTGAATGATCATAAAACAGTTTTCTATGAGTTGGTATGCTTTGCATGTTTTGTAAGTGTGTGAGCGCGCGCGCGCGCGCGTGTATGCGTGTGATGGCGGGGGTCTACTTGACTAGACTAGAATGATTTGGGTGCAATGGATACTTATTTGATCCCCAATGTTATTGGAATGTTACGTAATGAATATTATCTTATGGGTCCAATACTCCAATGCATCGAACCAAGCTGATGCAGTTGTGCGCTTGAAAAAAGAATACTTCATTGGTCTGTAGTGAAATAGAAATTGTATTTTATGAATTATGACTATGGTGGCTATGACTAATTAGCAAGATATGTTCCTCTTTTAAAAGAACATTTTAATTTCTTTACATAAGGAGCAAGGTGTGAGGTTAATCCTAAATAAATATTTTCCTATGTAAAAAATTTCGCATTTAACATAAATCAAGAAACTTATTCAATTGCTAGAGCATGGCATGGTTTAAATATAAGAGATAAAAAATTTAAGTTGCTAACTTAACCAAAAAACTTAAGCTAGAAGGAATTATACATATATTATGAAGATGCTCATGAATAATAAAAAAAATTTTAAGCTAATCTTCTAAATTTTTATTTTAAACAAGACTGACCGACAAAACTTTGTATATTCTAAATATTACTTATATATTATTAGCGCAAAATTTTAACATAAGTTAATGCACTTGAAAGGGGTTAGCTGAAGAGCACCCTTGAACCCCCTCACTACAAGACTTATCCTAAGGCATAATTTGCGGTTTATTAGGAGATTGCGCTGTCATAGTTTCCTTTTTCCTGATACTTTCATTTTTATTTTCATTTTTATGTTTCCAATAAAACATTCAGGTTTTATATCCGGTGTCCTCAATCTTGGGAGGGAGAGAGGCAGCGCCATAGTAGGAAAAATGCTTACATTTAAAAGCGAAGAATATTACGATGACATGAAATATTTCATGCTTATGTAGTGAAATATACAGAGGGCAGATTGACTGTAATGATAATTTCACAACCAAAGTAGTCGCATGTCTTGAACGTCTATCGTTTTACATGTTACCCGATGAGCCCATCACACACGTACTCGTATCACCTAAGAACAGTCTATTTCTGAACATAGCTCGTGTCAGCATACAGAAATTGTAAACACTTTCAGACATTTGTTTACCCTGAATATACAATTATGCATCATTCTGGTTATGCAATGAGCTATCATCAAGCAATTTCTTTCAAGATCCTGTGAGGGCTTTTGTTAATGTGCTCTGCAGTTCAGCAACAGAATCTATTGCAGACTTTGTAAGCCAGCTGATTCCTACCTTCAGTCTATGTTCATCAGTGGGCAATCTCCACAAGTATGCCAGCTTCCTCGCTGCAACCAAAATTTGAATTTGTCTTCTAGGTCCATTAGTTTCACAAGTGACTAGCGCTTAAAATGAGAAAAATCTACCTACCTGTATGCCCAATAGGGCCTTCGAGCGTTAGGCCCTCGATGAAGCTTGGGGTAATTGCTGCATCGTTCCTTCCAAGGGTCATCATCTCTCCAAGGTTTTGAAACCTGGCGACCAAATGGGCCGATAATAAGGATATGAGGTTGGAATTCAAGTCAAAATCCCATTTCTCAGGCTGAAAATTTCAGACTCAAATATGAATTGATTTCTAACTGAAGGTGATGAAACAAATCAGTCTCCAAGAGGGTAATAAATATGTGCTTCTAGTCTTTAACTTAGGTAGAACTTATTGGCTAGATCCTAGCAATTTGCAAGAGTTTTCTGGTTGATCTGCCCATAGTCCAAAACTATTACAAGTATTTCACGGTCCTTCTGTGATATATCCAGCCACGAGTGACACAAATTTTGATATCCAGATTTTCATTTAAAAGAAAATACGAGTTACAGCAACCAAAAAAAACCTGAATGGTAGTAGAGGTCGGTCATTAATTGCTGCCCAAAGATTCCAACCAGTAAAATCTGCTTGCTGAAAGGCAACCTGAGAAAGCAACCAATGACATGAATACTTGATTGTAGAATTTACCCAAGAAATCAAGAGAACATGTACAAATGATACTATGAATTGACATACTTGTGCTGTTGCAGGTAGAAGCCTTCCAGATGAGTCTCTTAAAGCTGCTGAGTCGCCAATTGCAAATATACGAGGATGTCCTTTTACACGAAGGGTTTCATCTGTCTCTGCTTGCCCCCGAGCATTTAATTGTATAGCATGAGGCCAGTCAAAAGGTTCAAGCTCAGGAACTAATGGCTTAGATCCTACAGTCCATAACACTAAATCTGCTTCCACAATTTTACTCTCCAGACCTCTCTCAGCAGGTTGAAGATCCAAGATGAATTTACTATGAGTTGTTTCCTTAGTAAAACCCATTCCTTCTCCGTTGCTGGTTAGTGTATTTGAATTTTCAGAAATTGATGCTTCTTTTATACAGCTTACATAATAACCTAAGTAGAGCTGAATATCCCGAGATTGAAGTACCTGGTGAAGCGAAGTTTTACTTGTCAAAGATCATGGAGCATCATATTTCTAGGGACTGAAATTTTAAGCATATATGAATGTTGTATTAGTAGAGATTATAAATAACATAATCCTTAAAAAGAAAGGCCAACAGTTGGACCATTTCTAGAAATTAATGTTACTCAGAAATCTAGTGTTTGATGCAAAATCTACAATTAAGTTTCTGAAAAATATGTATTTCATATTCTAGGGACTGAGCCTTTGGTGTCAAAATTATTTCCATTAGACGGATATATACTTGTCACGACCCTAAATGTTATTGATTATTGTAGCACCTTGTTAATTTTAATTTTTACCAGGGGACTGTCTTAATTTTATTACTAATTTTTTTTCCCAAGAAATGAGGGGAATGAGATACTTTTTTTTTATCTCTTTCACTATTTAGGTCGTTGTAAAATGTTAAATGCTACATGAGTTTCATCATTCACAGGGAATGTAACATGCTAGAAAATTGATACCACTGCTAAAAACTAAAACAGTGCCTCAAAATCTGATGCTAAATTAAATCAAGAAGCCCATTGACCTTACATCGGTTGGGACCTCAGTGATGGTAGATTCTTTCTGACAAGAATATGAATATTAGATTATTGGTTATAGTGCATAACTGATCAACAAGCACTATATGACATAGAGACAAATCTATCAATCATGAGAATTATCATGCATCATCCTTTAATAAATTAAAATAAGTACAAAGTCTTACTTTTAAGGCAGCTTCTCTGTTTCCAGGGGGGGCACTTGGACATATAGTAGTTCCAACATTTATTGCTTGAACTATCCCTTTATTTTGTAGTCTATCGGATATAGTAGCAGCTAACTCAACTCCAGAGTAACCACACCCCACAATGGCTACACGTATAGGAGATGAATCATCATTAAAGCGTTCTCGTTCCAGCATGCGTAGCTTGTCGTCAACTTTCTAGAAATTAGGTTTGAAATGATAAAAGAAATCAATACATGTAACAGAAGGCAAATTCAAATCCTGATACAGCAAAAAAATAAACTGACAAATTCATTTTCCTACAAACAATCTAGTTTACGCACTTTCATTGAACTATTTTATTTGTCACAGAAAAATCAGGAGTTTTTGTGGGAAACTAAATCCTATTGTTATTATAATTTTCAACTGTTCAGCAAGATATATGAGAATGCACAAGTGGTTCACATGCTTTCTTATAAAATAAGGTCCTTTCAGATATGACTAATAACTCATGACATATATCCATGTGTCAAATATACATAAATTCAAAAGAATTATAAAGGGCATCCATGTGCATGGATTTTAGAATATTATGTGTTGCACACTACTGTTCGTGGAGTGCGACATTGGTGTTAGAGCCTACATAGCACACCTCTACATGCAGTAGAGCACAACATCCGAAATATTGCCATTTCCATCATCAATAATGAAACTATAGTTTTTTACTATGAGCTACAGGACACTGATACACTCCTGGGACAGTTAATATACATAACAGAAGAAATTGACATATTTATGAACAGGAATAAAGGAATGAAAATGTGTGTAAGTTTCTATATATGATATATTAACTCAGCTTATGAGCTGTTCGCTGTGCACCAAGCCAGATGCAGGCTGAAGAAAGCAGCATAGCACCGAGTATACATAAGAGTAAAAAGCTGCAGATATTTGCAAGGTCATCAAAATACAAGTGATATAAAAGGTATAATCTTCCTTACACGTGCATCTTCCAAGGTTGTAAATGGAATGGAATATTCAGCAGAACCCGGTACACTGTCGACTTTAGCTTCAGCTCCCAAAGCTAAAACCAACCTGGCTGCCCAATTGTAAGGATGCAACATCAGAGAGAGGCAGGAGATAGATTACAGCCTGTAAGCTTGATTCTAATTTTCAAGTTCATACACTACAACTATATCACCAGCTAAAAAAACATCAGCAAAAACTATATGCAATAGATCACGTAGTTCATAAGATAGAATAGATTCATAGATACCATCGTACAAATTTAATTTGCAAAGAGAACATTAAGCAAGATCAAGCTCAGCATAAAACAGAATTAACTACATGTAATGAAGCCATATTGAATAATTTTGTAAATCAACCATAAGAAATGATTAAAAAAATAATCGACGGGGTTCGAAACATATGTGAGAGGTTTTTTTTTTTTTTTTTTTTGGGGGGGGGGGGGGGGGGGGAGAACGATGTTGTGGTGTTCTAATCTATCAATCCCTTTTTATTCTTCTTTTATTTTATTTTATATTTAGCTGGCACTCCATAATGGATGGGGAATGTGACTCCATTTTGCACTTCGGCTTACATTGATGTGTGGACATGAGGAAAATCCCCTAGAAAGTCACAACAACTGCTCCTCCTCAACTTCATGTTTCTTTAGTCTACAGTTATTCTTTAGTCTACAATTATTCAGAGGGCCTAGCAGTTCAATGAGCTTAAACTGCATGAGCAATAAGAACGTTCTTTTGACATTCCATGAGAAGGCTTTTCCTTACCATATTTTTAGTGGATACGAGTTCACATCTAGAATACCACCTAGATAGGTGGCCCTGAAATGTGGGACTTAAACTTCAAATGGGACTATCTATGACCCAATTAATGGAATAATATTTTGATGATGATGATGATGAGCTACCAACTTAATGGATGGATTTGTTTCAATATGAAATTCATAGGACACCTATCGATGATAATTTAAATGCCACCTTCTTAGATTATGAGTCATACACCATAATAAATCATATCCTTCAAAGTAACGAGGTCACTACGAACTTAGTTTCCAGACAAGTGGTTCTATATTTTACAGAGAGGAGACTAGTCTCAGATAGAAACTGTTATATTGCGGTGTCAATTTTAGACAAAAAGATATGGGTAAAATACTTTAATTTTTAGTTGGAGCCAATGGAAACATCGTCAGTTTGTAATATATTTGACACAAAAATGAACAACAGGCCATGGAAAATTTTAGCTTTGGTCTATCAAAGAAAAAAAACACTGGGCAAAACCATAATTTTCCTTATGAAACAAATATGAAATACCTACCAGTCATATTCTATGATTGTGCCACTTTCAAGGTGAACTGTGCCACCAAAACATGGTTTTCCAGGTTCCCTCATTTGTGAGTGATTCACATGATCGGAAGGGCGTAAGAGCTTTACTCTATCTTTGACAAATTCCACACTCGTGTTCTTCAGCAAATCTGTGAATAAGGGTGCTATTTCCCAGGCATCTACTTCTGTCATTCAGCAGTTAAATGAAGAAATGTTAGATAAATAATACAAGTGCAAAGAATACTTAATGTTTTGGGAAATATCAATATCAGAAAAGTGTAACATTTGATAAACTGATTGATAATTTATAAAAAGAAAAAACTAGGAATGAAAAAAGTAAGAATCCGGAATTGTTTTCATCATTTTTTTAATCATAGAAGACTACAAAAGTTAAGTTAGAATCAAATGATTTGTTGTGCGTTGTGAAATCCACGATAGTGATGCTTTGAGGAAGATAAAAGATAAGTTTTGTTGAGGACAACAAAAGAAATGCATTAAGTGCAGAAAGAAAATTATATGATCATCAAGACTACGTACCTCCTGAAAGAAGCTCATAAAGCAGTGGCTTAAAAACAAATCGATCAGACTGGTCTACTAGCACTACCTGAAATGGTCCGAAGAAATTGTATTTAGAGGATTGTTTTCTATATGTAAATACTTTTAAGGACTGATTAAAACGCATCAGTAAGCATAGAAAACCAGAAGCATCAGAAGGCCAAAGCATTGGGATATCAACAAACATCAACCACATAATTCGAAAGGGTAGTTAAGCATAATTGCAACATAAAGAAAGCAAAATCAGCTCAAATGGTGGGTTCACTAGTGTGCTTCCAATACCTTCAATGATAGGAGAGTTGCTATATATCACAAGAGGATAGCACTAACTTTCATGATTGTGAAGTTGCTAGTTTGTATGAATGCAAAAGGATACAAAACACAAGCGAAAAAACTTTGATATAGCAATTAACAAGTTCAATGTTTATGGCATGAAGCAACCCCAAATCAAACCTACAAATAAGATTAAAATTGTAAGTAGCAACCAGCCAATAAAGTGTGCCAGATGTCACCGAAATATCTCATAACAACCATGAATGCTTACAAAACACTCCATATTTGACATAGCACCAGAAACACTTAACCTGAGGCTTTTTATCATCAGGCCATACAAGAGAATCAAGTCTGAGAGCAGTATACAGGCCTCCAAATCCACCTCCTAATATACATACACGTGGTTTCTGCAATAAAACAAAAAGAAACACTGTACCTATTAATTACATAAACAACCTTCCTAGCATCATATGAGAGATGCATATAAACAGTCAGATAAGAATCAAGAGAAATGCTTCCAGCCCCATGAATTCTGAATGAGTCTTATAAAAACTATTACCTCTATAAGACCTGTTGAGCCTTGTTTCGTTATTTTTTGGGATCATTGTAGGGTTTTGTATTTAAAACATATAAACTGCACACTATCCCATTAAAAGAATCGCTACTTTTTTACACCTGTACAGATATAGTAACTTTTTTATAGAAATAGTTAGTGTATGCTAAAATTAGAATTGCATGAGCATACGAGAAAATCAGAAATAAATCAGTCTAAAAGTTCATTTGAAAAGGTAACCAGTTTAAAAGGATAAATCTTTTAACAATCCATGAGGCCAAAGACAGTTTTCTGTGTCTTTCTTTAGCATTATTTCCAAAATACTGTAAAATTAGAAAGGGAATCCCTTTTTCTTTTACGTTTAGGATAAATGTTATATGTTCCCCAAAACATAAAAATTGGGTAATGTCCTAATACTACATAATATCCCGGAATCATGCAAGTGAAATACTTGAGGAAAGAGGGAATATTAAGGACAAGTGTAATGTAGACAAATTATACATGCATTAGTTAATTCTTCAATATTAGCTCTTGCATATATGGCCTTATTGCATCCTTTATTTTAGAAGGGGAGACAAAGGTGGTGACAGAGTACTATGGAGCGAAAAGACAAGCAGAACGAGGAACATTTTTATGTACAATAATGAATCCATCAAAAATAAACAGGACTGCTGTATGGACAGTTTTATGCATCTGCACAAACGTGGCATGCATGCCCACTAGAAAGTTATGTGAAACTAGGAGAATATAAAATGTAAGTACGATCATAAATATTATTCTGGACCTCATGCACCAGAATTTTTCTCATAAGGAAATACAAACCCTTAAATCAGATGGACTGATTATGATTATTTACACTCAATTATGAATTTCAGATTTCTATTCTAGGCATGCAACCTGATACGCTGGTACCAGATAACAACATCTTTTAGAGATATAGTACTAAGCAAAGGCGTATGATATTATGTAGGTTAAATATTCTCTACGGTCTCATGATGACATACAACAAACACTAATAGCTCAATGAGTAATTATGATCACTGGGACTGTAATATAAAATACTAACGTTTATATAGATCAAGGGATTAGCTCTGAACAAATAACTATTAATCAATTCAAATTGGTGTGCAATTATTGGATGGTTTATCTACACACACACACAGCCAAGAGCGTGTAGCTGGCAAATCCAGTAAATGGCCAAACAAAGGAATTATGAGGGTATATTGTGATTATTAACACATGTACCATAAGTGTAGTTCCCAAAGTCTACACCCAACAATCATAGCATGCTGGACATGTTTAGCATGCGCCAGGTTCCAGCAGAAAAGTGAGAGGAGCGAGAACCAACTAAGAACAAACAAAGGAAGAAGAGGCGGCTTGAACAGAGTGGATAATTTGCATGTTTAACAATATGGGAAGACAAATTTCACAGCAAAGGTCAAGAGAATAATAATCTAATAACGTTATGAATAATCTAATCTCAATCAAAAATGAAACTCAAGGTAAAGATAACAACAATTATTAGTGAACAAACTACCCTCATAGCTTAAGCTATAATCTATCATCATAAAAAAAAAAGAGAACTAACTTTTCATGGTTGCGGGGAGATTAATGAACAACAATTCCCTCAATATGCAGTGCCCATTTATGTTAAAGAGAACTTCTTATATATAAGGGGTTGACCTGCTTATCTGGCCAGGTATACGATGGAACTTCTGTTTCTCCTCCTAATGTTTGGGCAACAAAACGTTTTACACCTGTTCTGCCTAATGAAATACTGAAAAAGATTCCAACAGATCTGGTGAAGACTGATATTCTGCCTGCACGTTTCCATAAAATTAAAGTAAATCATTTTCTCCAAGTCACCCAGTAATTGCTTCTGAAAAAGGAGCAGCTGAAACCAAGGAGAAGATGACTCAATTGTTTTTCTGTAAATATAGTCCAAGTAAATACAGCAATCTGAGATAGTAATAAATTTAGATGCCTCTACGCTCCCAAACACCTCCGGTGGAATAAATCAATAAGGTGAAATTTGCATATAACACCTTTGGTTTCATTCAATACACTATTACTTGATACAGAGTAAGAGTATAGAAGTTAAAAGTAGAGGCACCTTAACAGAAATGATATAAACAATAAAAAAATCTACTAACTGGCTGAAAATGATGGCATGCCTGGATGTTGCAAAGGCTTAAGAAGTAATAGTGTGTAAACAAGGCATGATGACAGTTCCTACTACTCCAATGTATCAAATGCAATAGAACAATGAGAATGCAAGACGCCAGCAATGCTTTCAAACTGTAATAATCTGTTTCTTGGTTTTGAATTTGGTTGTTGTGAGTACAGACAACTATCATATGTACTACATTTTATCAATGATGCTACATTAAAACTCTTAAAAGTTGCCCATTTGGAAAATTTATGATTAATTACTACTATCCTATTGTGAACTGCTTCTTTTTCCAGTGTAAGAGCTCAGTGTAAATTGTTTAAAACAATGCAGATTGATACCACACTCATCCAAATATTTACTTAACACCCTATTATCATACTCATATCCATCCTTAATCAAATCTGATTATATCAAGGTTATTTATCCGCATTAATTCCAAAACAGTTGCCGTTTGGAGCTTCCACAACTTAGCAATAACATCAAGCATCATAGTTATTGGCAAGTTTTTTAATAAAAAATCAGTTTCAACTCTTTTTTCTTGCAAATCAAAGATGCAGTTCCAATTTTAAGAGCACAAATGCAAACCAAGCATCATCATCTATACTCCTTACATGCTTATACATATTTGTCAAATTCCGTGATAACCAAGGTCTAATATTTGCCAAAACTAGACAACACTTTGATCACTTTGAAGTTAGAACATAGCTCCAGTTAACAGCACTCAGAGCAATAATATTATTAGATGCAGCAATCCACTATTATATCATCGAAATGTTATATATTTACTATGGAACCTCCTCTTCGGTCTACATTGACTAAACACAATTACATAAAGTTTGTTATCATTTCTCTTTCATTTCCCTTCTTTTCAAGCCAAGAATAACTTTTGTGCATTTTTCTTTTGATTCCTAGATCTTTTAATGCATTAGCATAATCTACATCATTTATATCAGGTCGACGTCAGGTAAAAAAAGAATTTCTTCCATTGATCTCCCTGACTTCATAAAGGACACATTTTGATAGGAAATTGCAGGATTTGGTGAAGCTATGAGGTTATCAATTATCATATGATTAAATATTTTATTTCCTAAATAATATCAACAACATCCCTGCACTGTGCCTCCTTTAGTAAAAATTTAGTCTTTATTACAAGCTGCAATCACTTAACAATTCAAATTTGTTTGCATGATCAAATTGAAATAATCACATTAAAACGATAAAAAAAATGTAAGGATAAGAACAAATTTACCTTGCTGCAGTCGGCCGGAGCTCGCCGGAGCGCCGCAGGATGATCTCGCCGGTAACTTGACCGTCGGGATCCTCGTAAGCGGTCGGCGATCTCCTAGGGTTGAGAAAGATAGCGGAGAGATCGAAACCCTAGCCATCGAAGAAATTTGCTGGGGGATTAGGGGAGGGGACAGAAGTATCGCTTCTCCTCTTCTAAGCTATTGAATGAAGGTTCAGGTGACGCTTTGAGCGCTCAGGCCATAAATGGGCCACGTATTTTACCCCATCCGCATGCTCAGGTTGGGCTTATTGGGCTAAAATAAACCACTAGACCAAATCATTGCATAAACTATTTTAAAGGCTATCAAAAAAAAAAAGATTTCAGAGTATTAAAAATTTTTAAAATTTTCAGGGCATGGAACTAACAAGCCAAGGTAGAGAAATTAGGGTTTTACCGAAAAGAGATTCATCGGGAAAACACCGCGTTTCTTTTCACGAGTATTTTACGCGTATACCTTACGCGTATATTATTACACGTATATCTTATGCGTATTGGGGGCAAATAAACTGTCATACATTAGCGTCAAGTAAACGCAATTGGGCCAAACCTATGTGCGTTGTAGACGCTACAGCTACTTTGGCCCATTAAATGCCAATTTGGATCCATCAAGTATTGCAGTCAACCCATTAAATAGGCCTTAAAGAGCTTTCAAAGGCCCGGTGGGAAAGAGACACTCAATGATGCTAGTGTTTTTAGCTTTTGCTCCAAAGAAAAATTTGAAAATGAGAAAGAAAAAGGGATATTAACTCAAAAAATATATATAAGGAATCGCTTCCATCAATTTTTCCTAAGTCTATAAACTTTGCCTTTCATCAATTTATTAAAAATAACTCATTATACCTTTCTCCTCCAATCGTCGCAAAACAAATTAGCTTACGTTACACATTTGACCCCAACCCTGCACGCATCAGCATCGCAAATTAGTGGGGCCCAATAAGTCAGTCAAATACTTCCAAATATTACCAACAGCACCCGCTTCTCACCCCCAACTAGAAATTCTGGGCCCCATGCACATGACACCGTACCACTTGATGCAGGTGCACATGCGTGTGTGTCCCCGTGTGGTCGTACCTCATATCCAGTGGGTCCCATTTGCATCTACAGATCTACATGCCGTCAGCAGATTATCCAGGTGTCAAGCAGCGGCTGGAAGCAATCGCCGTGAAGCATAACGGACTTGTCGACGGTCACCCCTCATCCGCCCTTCAAGTTAACGACCGTTATGGCCCCTGTGGAGCCACCGAGGACGGACCCGTGGAATCTCAGCGATAGCGAAGCAGCCGTCATGCCGCCGTACCTTGGTCACCGTCAGGTCCGTTAAGTCGGCCGTTACAAGACACCCATTGATAGGCGCACCTCTCTAATGTGATTCCATTGGATGATTATCTTGGATTTTCATTTCAATATAGACCCCAACATCGTAGTCATTTTAGTATTTGCCCAAAATTATCGGAATAGCCAACATCCACTCAATTTATTTTCTTTCCCCGTTATTAGATTTTGTAACATTTAATAAAAAAAATTTTACCTAAAAACAAATATCTTTTACCTCTGTCAAAATGATGTTTTAGGGATGCTTTTCATGGAGAGGAATACGGAGAGGATAACAGCTTGAGGGATGCTTCTAAATTATCAAGTTAATTAAATACAATTTATTAAGCTGTAAAATAATCAAATGGGTTTTAATGAAAATATCGAGCAGAATATCTTTGATGGGATAAACTTGAAAATACAAAGGTGGGTTAGAAATTAGCTAAATATTTGGGATACATATTAAATATAGCCATTTTTTTTGTGGATGATTAAGCGTGTATATTACTAAAGCAGAGTGTATTTATCTACTTTAAGTAGTTGCATTAATGAAGGTCTTTTCGTCTTCTTTTGGTTTGGTGACGTTGCCTAGGCTTTTATTGCGCGTATCAAATGGAGTACCTTTAATGAGGCTCAATAAAGGCCTCTGCTTTATTTAATGAATTAATTCCCACACTCCATTAAAGCGTCATGTTTCGGACCTATATTGTGTTGAATTTTCTCTAATGTCCTCTTTGCTTTGCTTTTCTGCCATATGATTTTTAAAATACAAAAAACTCCCCTAATTCCAAATAAATATGTAAGAATCTAAGATGTTGGTTCATTGAATCGTTGCACTCCGTAATTGAGAAGTAAAATATAAGTCAAATTTCAAATTTGATGTGGCGTCATTGTGTCAGCTTTATAATGTACAGACTATGAGTAGAAAAGAATAAGATTCTTTATCCATTGGAATTATGTTTAGTTAAGTGCTTATTTAGAATAGTATTCCTTTGTCCCCTCTTTTTTTTTTTTTTTGATAAATAATAAGTTACAATTGACTTGTCTACATTTTATTCCTTTTGTACGCTTTGTTTTTCTTGGTTGTTTTTGTATACCTCTTAACTTGATTTTTATGAATTAGATGTCATGTGCTTTATTTTTATTTTAAGTTAAGAAGGCTCACCGTGCCTTTTGCTTTGGCAAAAAAGATAAAATTTGATTTTTTTTTTGTATATTAGTCCCTTACATCATCGGTATTTTGATAATTGTTCCCCCTAAATCTTCACTTAGGTTTTAGTCCCCCAAATTGTATGAATATGTGGATATTAGCCTTTTTATTAGTATTATCGTTCAAAACCCTCAATCATGATTAGGCTTAGACTAATCATAGATGGCTCACTACAATAATACCACACACCTTCCCTTCCTTCTAGTTCTCGCTTTCTCTCTCTACGAGAAAGTGGTTGGGTTTGAGTTTGGATTCATTGTTAATGGACCATTGGAGAAGAAGAGGGGTGACATGAGTTCGGATGTGGGGCTTTTATCGAGTTTAAAATTAAAGGGTTTTGTAGGTTTGGATGATAGGAGTAAGGGTTATGACTTTTAAGAAAATCGTTAAAAATAATGGAATCTTCCCCAACAATTATAACCCCAACCAACGAGGGGTACTAACATCAGATATTAATACAAGTTGGGGGATTAATATTAAAATATGAAAATTTAGGGTATTAATATCAAAATACTAATGATGTGAGGGACTAATACCTAAAAACAAAAAAAAATTATTCATTCAAATGTGCTTTGAAGAGAATAGAATCCATTTTTTGAACTCATGCGCAATCCACGTGTTTTGGGGTTAGTTTGGCAAATTGCACAAAACTGGGCCAGGACCAGTCCTGGCCCAGTTTTGTGCTAAACTGGTTTTTATTTGGACCAATCCCCCTGGTCCAAATGAAAACCAGTTTCGTGGCACTGTTTGAGCTTAAAAAATGAGACTAGATCTAGCCCAAAAATTTGACAAACAAGAAACAATACAGAATTGAGTAAGGTTCAGTCCTGACCCAATTTTACAAACTAGCTAAACACACACTTGATTTCTAGCTATAAAATAGATTTCTATCAAGAATTCGATTCAAGCGGAACATGATTTCGATTTGTTCGGAAAATTCAACCCACGTGTGTGCAAGTTATGGTTGTTTATTCGTCAATGGAATGCTAGTAATTACGTTGCATAAAAGAAAAATGTTTTCCTTATATGCAGAGAGAGATGCTTATTTGGATTGAAAAGTATGCTGTCCATCGAAAGTTTTTAAAAAGGGATTTTTCATAGAAAATGCATTCAAGATAAGGTAATTCCACGAAAACCACTTTTAATTGTTAAATTATAAATAAACCATTTTAAATTAAATTTTTATTGTAACCAAACATCTAGGCTCACTTTTCAATAATTTTTTTTCTATGGAGTTTTAGTATAATGATTAATTGTCAAACACCAAGTATATTAGAGAGATGATCCTTAATGGATATTAAGTGGGATTGCTTACTGAAAAAGCTTAACTTAAAAATAGATGTAGGTATTTTTTTAATCAAATCTAAGTGATTGATTGTAACAAAAATGTTGTAAAGATAGTTTATATATAAATTGACAATCAAATTGGCTTATGTAGAGTGATCATATTTTAAAGACTACTTCAGAAACAAAACTAAAAACTCTAAAAATCATAATATATTCTCTTCATACTAATTTTGACAGAGAGAGAGAAACCAAGCAATTACTTCACATGTTTAACCATCATTTAGGTTTTATATATTCTAGGGGTGTACACGAATCTAACATTACACTTAATATGTTTCCACTTGCTAATTACATATGTTAGTAGGAATATGAATATATTGCGGTAACCTCGGTGTTTTTCCCCCTTCTAATACATATGTACGAATTGATTGTTGATACAAATCCGATAAGAAAAAACACATACCGCACAAAAGCGGATATAAGGACAACTAAAATTGAAATTTATGTAGACCACATGATAATAATAACTAATAAAATTTCTCAAGTCAAAGTCATTAAGAAGTTAATTCACCGCTGTTGATGTTTGTAATCGAACAGCCACTAAACTCGGTGTGAGTTTAGTTTTTAAGAGCAGGGCTCACCTTCTCTCTTAATGCCCGGTGATGTTGCTCCGGTCAAGGGGTTCGCCTACAAAAGAGTATATGTGGAACGGTTGGAGTTGGGATCTCCGGTGATCCCTTCGACGGTCAAGTCAGTGATGAAAGAAGAGGAAATGTGTAGTGGAATTGACTGAGAAAAAATCACTTACTTGGTGTGTTGTTCTTACTGTTATTTATACTTAGGGTTCGGGGGGCATTCTTGTCTTTCAATATACTGCTGTTGAGTCAGCCCTCTTCGCCACGTGCTAAGAGACTATTGGGCCAGCTCCTGTATGCGCCGGCCACAGTAACATGTCCCTATCACAGTAGCATGCTTTACAGGTGTCAAACTGTGAGCGGACCGAGATTGGGCGTTGTCTATTCGCCATTAATGGGATGTGATTGGCGGCGTCTGCAGTAGCATGAGTCCGAGGTACATTAAATATCGTGAGTGATGGAGGAGTGAAGGGGGTTGTCAGCACATTTAATGCGATAGTGATGGATTGTCGGGTGTAGACTTCAGATAACCATCGTCTAGGTGGGGGGACCAATAGCGACGAGAAGGGGGAGTCGAGGCCGAGTGGCCGACTTGAATTGTTTCTTGAGTCGTTTATGGTAATTTGATAGAGTGGGCGACCATCAACGCCTTCGCGTCGTCCATGAATCGCTAGGGCGAATGGTTGGTTGAATGGACGACCATAACTGCTTTTCGCGTCGTCCATGGATCGATAGGAAGAATGGTTGGCCGAATGGGCGACCATCACCGCCTTTCGCGTCGCCATGTATTGCTAGGGCGAATGGTTGGTCGAATGGACGACCATCACTGCCTTTCGGGTCGTCCATGGATCGCTAGGGCGAATGGTTGGCTGAATGGACGACCATCACCGCCTTTCACGTCATCCATGGACGGCTAGGGCGAATGGTTGGCCGAATGGGCGACCATCACCATCTTTCACGTCGTCCGTGGACTGTTAGGGCGAATGGTTGGCCGAATAGATGGTCATCACCGTCTTTCGTGTCGTCCAATATGTTGTGAGGGAGCGGTGAGTGTAGATCGCTTTACATGCCGGTCGGGGTGGTCTGCGCTGCCCTCGGTTGGAGACGGATGTGTTCATTTTGTTGATACTCTTATTTTCCTTTTTAATCACTTATTAGTGGTTATGACCATAACAACCGCGAGTGATCCGAACAGCTATGAGCTGAGTTATACACACACACACACAAGTTTTTATGCACGTGCAATGCACATGGTTAAATATCAAAATAATTTATTTTACTTATTTATTTCATTACTATAAATAAGTCAAATTCATTTTGATTATTAGATGTGCTATAATTTTTATTTAAAAATTATTTAAAAAATTGACGTAATAGATTTTTATGCTAAACTAGGATTAATATACTTAACTGGGATATCATAACTGAGTTCCTACGAAAAAGATATCAAAAAAAAAAAACAATCACGTAAGCATACAAAAATACTAAAAATTTTGCATGAAAATTCCTTCCAAAAACTTTTAATTTAACTCAAAAAATTAAGTTATAATATAAAATGTTCAAAAAATATTATCATTTATTCTTTTTGTTTCATATTTTAATTGAGCCGAGATCAATCTTTCTCCACCTTTAACTTTTTCCTGGACAATCTAGAGTAGCGTCTTCATCATCTGCGTCAATTGTGATACCAATCTAGAGTTAAATTTCTTAAAACTAACCCCTTCAAATAATATAACCCAACACCAAAATCGACTCATTTGTCTTTTGCTCGCCCCCTCGAAAACCATAACCTTATCCATGAAATGGGTTTGTACATAATGAAGAACAAAAGACAATGTGAAAAGAAAAAAAGAAAGAAGGAGAAATTGAATAAGAATCGCTAGGTTTGTACATTATAAAGAGCAAAAGACAAGATACGAGTCCATAAGTATATTAGGATATACTTAGATCAATTAAATTATATTATTACTCATAGTTGATATGTATTAGAGACAAAATGTGTTGATAATCTTAAACTATAAAACAGAATGTACGAGTCCTGTGACATAACCTTTTTTAATGCAAGCAACCCTCAAGATTAATTTTGAAAATCTCTTGGTTTTGTGGAAGAGTATGGGTGTAAAGAACAAATGTGAAATTATCTAATCTAGTTAAAGTAGGATCATGTAAGTTAATCCCATACATGAAATTTATTTTAATCAACACCTAGATGTAAGTATTACAATTGGCATTGAGATCTAAGATACATGTGAGATTTGCTTTGACTTTTATACAAATAGTATCTATTTAAATAATAATAGTATAGTTAAACTTTGTGATATATAAAAAATCTAATATACTATATAATTAATTACTTTAAAATAATCTAATCTAGTCCAATAAGAAGAAAATAGATGAAAGTACTCTAAAAATTATTGTAATTTCATAATTCATAATTTTTAAACAATCTAATCTAATCTAATAAGAAGAAAATAATAAAGACACATACCTATTGAAGGAGATGAAAGTTCTGTGAAAATTGTTGCAATTTCCTGATTTGAAAAAAAAATCAAACATACGACATAATTAATTACTTTAAAATAATCTAATCTAATCTAATAACGAAGACACATACCTATAAAAGGAGATGAAAGTTCTATGAAAATTGTCGTAATTTCTTAACTTATATATATTGGTATGTGATGTTGCATGTGAGAGAATAACAATTGTAAATAGAGTTCTATTTAAATAATAATAGTATAATTAAATTTTGAAACTAATTATGCAATACCGAGAAATGCTTGAATTTTAGTCGGTGAGAGATCGCCATGTTGTGTGTAGTTATAATCATATAGCATGTGAATAATTGTTTACAGTTTGACATTATTAATTATATAGCATGTGAATAATTGTTTGCAATTTGATCATTGATCACATATGAGAGCGAGGGGGGTAAAATTGGCATTTAATAAACCATCTAATTTACCTAAGTGTACTTTGAACTACTTGAATTTTAGTTGGTGAGAGATCACTATGTTGTGTGTAATTATTAATCATATAGCATGTGAATAAATATTTGCAGTTTAGTATTATTAATCATATAGCATGTGAATAATTGTTTGCAGTTTGGCATTCAGGTTTACATTTCAATTTAAATTATATGCGTATCTTCATACTATGTATATCCAATAAGAATTCATCAATTTATCAACTTACTCTTACTTAATGGATTAATATTTGAATTCCAAGAGCATTTTTGTCTACCGAAAGATTTTCCCGAACTCGTGCTTTTAAAGGGAGTATTATATATATGTGTGTGTGTGTGTGTGTGTGTGTGTGTGTGTTCATTTTGACAACATTGATGTCCTGTAAGCCACCTATTTGACAAACACTCAATGATTAAAAAATGAATTACAATTTATTAAATTTACCAAACACTTTAGCTGACATAGCTTATAATCTGTTTGTGGATTACAAGTTGGGCGGATCATAATCCAAATTTGTCAAACACGCTCTTTGTACTAATAAAGTTAAAACAACTTCAAATCCAATTGATACTTATATCTGGATATTTGGATTCGAACGCAAATACTTTACTTATATTCATATTCTTATGTGTAACAATGTCCTGTCATGAAACCGTAGGCATTTAATTACAAGACATAGATATAGATTTGACGTTTAATTACAAGATATAGATATCGATCAGCATCTCATCGGGTATAGATATATCTGTAGACATCTGTTTCCCTTCGCATATTTAATATAATCTCAACTATCTAGTTCCACGTCAACCATGGCCAGCGGCGGAGCTACGTAGTGTCATAGAATTATAAGGAGAAAACACCACTGGTGATGACAATTGCTTCAATGAACTCATAAATTATATGGGGATATCATCAGAACAAAACAAAATACTGAATCCGTCGCTGAGCATAACTATTTGACGAGACCGAGTCACGACTCACGGCAACCCGCCCGAATCTGGGCTAAATACAACCTACGTTCATTTTTGACGAGACGACAAACGCAAGTGTAACTTGTGATGTAGCCTTTGAAAACAATGTCAAGTTTTGGCTCACACGTGATATGTCTCGCATTGAATGCGGGCTCAACAATTTGTTACAAGATTGTACTTTCACACATGCATGTAACACGACTACTTTGAAAGTGAGCACGCAAACTCTTCTATAGCCGTAGAGACGTCAATCAATCAATTGCCATTATCAACAAAATTTCTATATATGTTTATATTCATGCTAATTTCCTTACTAATCTTTTTTTTTTTTGCACTCAAATCTATTAAAATGACATGATTAGTAATGTAAAACACACAGAAGTCAGAACTATCGGTTTCATATCATTCTTTGAGTCAAATTTTAGACACCGATTTTATCCTTTAAAGAAAAATAAGTTTCCATAAAAGGCCAACAAAAAGTTAAACTTTAATTTAACTATCAATTTATGGAATTTGAATGTCCAAAGTATAGTGAGAGTGATATTGTTTTAAATGGTTACTTTTGGCACTTAAGCGTAATTTCAAAGCACAAAATGTTAGGATCGTTCATTTTTTTTTTGTTAAATATAATCCCATCTTAATTAATAACTAAACAAGATTAAACTGCTCTTTGTTGACAATAATATGAGGTCCCCTCTTTCCCATCTTAAAAATCCATTTATACCCCCCCACCTTTAACCCATCTCCCTTTTCAACGGCCAGCAACCCCCAATCTAGAGAATCGGGCAGAGGGGTACATCCGTCATTTCATCTCCTGTATAAAATTTCTCACCATCATCTTTTTTTAGCAGCCATTGAGAGAGCTGGATGAACAACAACAGACGATGGCAAAGAGAAGCTTTTGCTTCGTCTCCTCCTCCTCTCGGTGAGCTCACCTCCGTTATTTTCCTTTATTTTTTTCTTAAAGAGCTGAAGAAGTAATCTTTAATGGATTTTTTGATAGATTTTTGTTGGGTTTTTCCCCCCTTTTTTTTGCTTCAATATGTTGAGTTCTTACATGGGTTTCTACTTTTGATCTCTTTTATTGTTCTTTCTCAAGTTAAGAAGCATGCCCAGTTTGGTAAATATTGGAAAGATGTAAAAAAGTAAGAAAACTGGTTTTTGATGATCAGAATATTGAGCTATTAATACTAAGCAAATGGGTTTTTTTATATGATTAGAATATTGAGTTATTAATGGTATCCTGATGGCCCGTTTATTTTTATGGGAGTTTTTGATAGATTGTTGTGTCTCTAAAGATTTTAATCTCCTTTTTTTTTGTGCCTGGAGAAGCTAGGCCCAGTTTAGCACCAAAAAAAAAAAAAAGGATTTTTTTGGTGATGAGAAAATTCATTAGGTGTTGTCTGATGACCCACTTCTAGTTACTGTGTTTTAAGGGGTTCTTTTATGAATATTTCTATTTCTGATGATTAAACTGAAGTGGTTGATATGGCCTGCTTAAACATAAAAAGGGTGAAATTTTCAGGTAGAAGTGATTTGATGAAAGTTTGCTTCTTAATTTCAGGGGAGGTTCGTTATGCCCGACGGCCTACCACTTTCTTCTGTTTGTGTTTCCAGTGATGCTTTCTCTGATGATGTTCTTGCCTTGTGAAGCAAAGGATCAAATTGATGGATTTCTGAATGCTTTATTGTACACTGATGGTTGTGAGAATTTCAAAGATTTTGATGGCTCTGTGGAAACTAAAGCAAGTTTTCCGGGCTACTTTGATCTCAAGAATGTGTGTTCTCAGTCGACTTCCTTGTGCTTTCCTTCTACTTTGATTGGCTTAGGAACAAATTTTGATGGATCACATTCAGAAAAGTCAAATTTTGACGTGGGCAAAGTTGGTTTTTGTGAAAGGTCACCTCTGTCGGATCTAAATCCGGTTGCTTTTGCTTCAGGATCTTTATGGTCACCTTATGTGGAGATGAGTCCTCCTTCGCTGGATTGGGGAACCAATAGTTTGCTCACCCCCTCTTTAGTTTACTTGGCTTTAGCTAACTTGCATAATAGTAGCGTGTTACATGTCTTCGAACCATTTAGTTCAGATGGACAATTCTATGCCTATGGCTTTGAGAAGTTTTCATTGGCTCCTGGTGAAGCTAGTTCAATTGCTTTTGTTTTCTTGCCTAGAAATTTGGGTTTGGTTTCAGCTCATATTGTTCTTCAGACGAGCTTTGGAGGTTTTGTTATCCATGCCAAAGGAGTAGGTATTGAGAATCCTTATCGAATTGATCCATTTGGGGGATTTGAGCTCTTGGCAGATGGAAGATTGAGTTGGAACTTGTCTTTGTACAATACTTTTGATGATGCACTTTATGTTGAGGAAATTAGTGCAAGGATTTCAATCTCCTCGGAAAATGCTAGTCACACTGAAGATCTTATATGCAACTTTGGTTCTTTTTGCAAGAATAGCCAACAAGAAGTATCTTGGATTGAGATTAGACCTCATAAGCAAGAAGTGCAGCCTCATAACACTGAAATAATCATGAAATTGAATTTGTGGCCTCCAGTTAAAGGCATTATTTCCGGAGTTATTTGCATTAAGTTACAGAGGTTTACACGAGACAAGTTTGATATGGTGGTAGTTCCCCTTGAGGCTGAAGTGGATAGTAATCCAACTTATAACTCTTTAACGGGCTCAGTCTCTGTGTTTTTTGAGTCTCTTGTACCATATGATGGAAGGGGATTTGTGGGTACTGTTTCTGTAAGAAATCGAGCATCTTATTTATTAAGTGTACTGAGCATTACAGAAAATTTAGAAGTTTTTGAGATCAAATACATGGAGGGTTTGCTGCTATACCCTGGTACTATAACACAGATAGCTTTAATTAGTTTTGATCTTCCTGATGTTTCGGAGCATATACCACCAAAAGTTCCTTGGTTGGATCCTAATTGTAGACTGTCTTTATTGACCAATGATTCCATCAGTCCCCAAATCGTGATTCCTTGCCAGGACTTAGTAATTGGTTCAGGTTTTATAGAGCCTGCAGTGTTGTTGACTGGACCGAAATCTCAAAAGCAGAAGCTATCAAATGCAAGGACTGAATCTTTGGAAAGCATTATTGAAGAATCACTTCCACTGGAGGTACTTTTTCTGCTCTTTAAAAACCGCAACTTTTTTGTGATCGAAGTATCATTCATTTTCCATGTCCTGATATTGAGAAATCAATTTGTTATATTCTCATTTGCTGTAGTGATGTACTCTATGAGGTTATTAGATCCCTTTTTCCTTTTGACTCACTTGAATCTAGAGAACATTTCACATTTCTTTACTGCATTGCTAATTAGTCGCTCTCGCTTTCTCTCTGATATGCACGAAGTGCTGAAAACTATAATTTCTCATGTGGAAATCATTGTGGTTATTTAGAAGACATATTTTCTGGATAAAATTTAATAGAGTTGTCCAGCATATATCTTAGCAACTACCAACACTAGGTTGCCATGAAATGAAAAGATTGTTCAATGGAGTGGTCTCCATTTTTCTACCCTAATATTAGGATTTATTCGATATGTATCCCAAGAACTGTGTATAATATTGATTTAATGAGATCCCTCTAGTTAGGGAGGGGTGGGAGCTATTGCCATCATCAATAAAGTGATGGCAGATGCCTAAGTATTATAGATTATAGATCAAGCTTTGATTCATTTTCTTGCAGAATTCTAGTCTCTAAAAAGAATTTGTCCGTTTTCCTTTTAAAGAAATGTTCAGTTTTACTTTTTTCCTGTTAACTAAGTGTCATATTTAATTTGTCTATGTCTAGAGCAACTAATGATTGACATGGAATTCTATTCCTGCATGATATTTACTTTTCGTCAGTTATAAATATCTGTTCTCATTCCTCTCTTCAAATGACAGTTGTCCCTAGCTCTAACATGCTGCATTTTCCATATTCTTCTATTTTGTTTAAACTTTAGTCTCTATTCAGAAGCCATTACCTGTCTCTTAAAAAAACATTTGCAGTTAAAGTTTATAGAGCTACTGGAAGTAGATAGATTAATACTTCGAAATTGGAGATCACAAGGCACCATGAGCAAGTTGTCTGTGCTTAAAGACCAGGAGTTGCTGTTTCCAAGTGTCCAAATTGGCACTGAGTTCTCTAAGTGGATCACTGTGTACAACCCAAGTCAAAAACCTGTTATAATGCAACTTGTATTGAACCCAGGGGCAATAGTTGATCGCTGCGAAACTCCCGATGAACCGTTCAGACCTCCCTTATTCAAAATCACTTCTTTGGAAATGCAAGATGGGTTCTCAATACCAGAGCCAATGACAACAACGGCGATTGTGCATCCTTTCGAAAGTGCTCAAGTTGGCCCAGTGCTCTTTCGTCCCTCAAAGCAATGCACTTGGAGAAGCTCGGCTTTGATAAGAAATAATCTTTCAGGAGTAGAATGGTTACAAATTCGAGCTTTTGGTGGATCATATTCGCTTCTTCTACTCGAGGGGTCTGAACCTGTGAACGAGATAGAATTCAACCTTAGCAAAACCTCACTCTTGTGGACAGTGATGTGGAAACTCTTAGCAGTGATTTTTATAGCTTGTTTGGTTTTCTTTGTTCTCCTGCATCCTCTTGATTCAGAAAGCAAAGAGTATTCTGTTAAGAATGAGAAGCCCATTGCAGTCAGCAGGACTAAACCTTCTCGTGTTCACCGAACCACAAGAAATGCCAGGTTAGTTGTCGCACAATTTTACATAAGTTGTTTATTATACAATTTGCTACTATTGTTGGTTAGTGAATGCAGTTGATACAACATTTCAGGTCCATAGAGAAAAATGAAAAACTTGAGGAGGGTCTGGGGGTTGATAGATATCCTCATACTGCCCAAGAAAATACTCAAAGGGTAACGGAGAAGAAGGATTCTGATCATCAAAACAAACCCACAATGCAATCCCCACCGCCTACTGAAATATCAGAACCACCAGAAACTGGTAATCTTAAAGTGAAGGTTGTGAAAGAGAGAGGAAGGAGGAGAAAGCGAAGGGCTAATGGAGGAGGAATAGCATCAAAATTCGAAGTTTCAAGTAGCCAGAGTGGGAATTCAACACCATCTTCACCGATGTCTCCAAATGCTTTCACTCCAAATTCTTCTTTTACTTCACAAAATCACGCGAAGAAACAAGAGTTGAGTTTTTCCGAGGAGCCAAGAGTATCAGAACCTCAAAAGAATGCTGGAAAGCCTGTTCTACTACACTCTTCTACTTTCCCAAGTACTTCACTCTTTTTGGCCTCTTCTTCTCCTATAGCTCCATGCGCACGTGCTCCGGGTTCTAAGCTTAGTAAGGAAACAGGAACGAAACAAGAGGAAGATGTTGCTTTTAGAAAAGAGTATGTTTATGATATTTGGGGTAATGACTTTTGTGGTCTTTTAATGGGGAAGCCAAAGGAGCTTTCAACAAAGGTGTTTGATGCTTCGGAAGGTGACTCTCAAAGTTTCTTCACAAGAGATCCTCAGTCCCTCATGATGATGTCATCGGCACGACCTAAATCTTCAGGTCATCAGTTGACCCCTCCTGATGTAGATTACCTTTATGAAAAAAAGTAGTTCAATTTCTACTAATTGGTGCTTTTGCCATGAAGTATAAGCTTTTTGCTCATTTTCATTTTTGTTCACGTCTTTCTTTTCTTTGCTTTCGAGGTATCTGATTTAGTTTTTCAAAAGTTTGTTTTTCTAACTTCTAACTTCCTAATACCCATATTGTAGAGAACTGTTTTTCCTATTACTCTTTCAAATTAAACTTAGTTTCATATTAGACTTATTAATCCAACAAATCTTAAAATTTCAACTAGCCGATCTATTTTGAATTTCCTTGTTAGTTCTTCAAATCTTAAGATGTTTCCCTTCAATAATCACATAAAACAGTTTTGTTCTTTATTCTTTCTCTATTGAAACATGGTGGATTTGCGATAAAGGTTTGTATTTTAGAAAATCGATTTAGTTGTGAAATATGCTTGAGATAAAAATTGGCTGTTGTGATGATATATTTTGGGAGGGAATGTCCATTGGGTCATGGTAATCAGAAATGACATATTTTTATGTTGTGATTTAATCTACTTATAGGAACTAATTTAGTGTAAATTGAATTATCTGAGAGATTAATATAAGAAAGTACAGGATTAATATGAAAATTGCTTAATTTGAGGGCTTAACATAAAACCCTGAGATTTGTAGACACAAATATAAGAGTCAAATGCAAACACAGTACATTATGTTGATTGCAACAACATTCCAAAATCTAGTCATAAGGACACATAAATATATGTATTTGATTATTGTTCATATAGACAAGGTAGCTAAAGTAGTAAAATGGTCTATAAAACAAAGGGATCGTAACATCATCTTGTATATAATTTTGAGGTTTACATGTTTGTTGGTAAACAACATATGGATGGATATGTCGTGTCTGCTTGTGTCAGATTTCTCAATTTTTGGTAGGGTAAGTACCATCATACATTAAAAAAAAACCGAATCTTAATGTCAATGAAGTTTATTTAATATGCCTAATCTCGCCCATTCACATTGTAGTTTCCTGTTGTGGTTTTCTTGTTAATATTGTTTTAGGTTATCCATATTTCCAAAGAATCCTTATTACTCATGCCTCATCCTATAGTGCATAACCTTAAGTATATGTTTACAGGATTACAGATAATTAATGAAGTAAAACTTTGAACTAAAAGTATGACAACTAAATGAAGTAGAGATCAAATCATTTAATGCTACCCTGTTGAACATGGTTGACCTAGAATGTAGAAGTTAACTCACCTGGATTTGAACGAGGAGTATTCAGAAACTTCATCCCTATGTATTCAGTCATTATTTAAAAAAAGTGTTATATTGTGACCCAAATTGCTTTTAGGCCAAAGGGCCACATCTATATTTTGTATTGTAGTATATAATATGAAAAACTTAGTGAGAGAAAATAGAATTTGAGTTTTTTACCAAAATATCGTGTCTCAGCCACCATCTCTCTTCTCAACTTCTCAAAACCCTAACAATCTGGTATCAGAGCCACCGTCAGATCCGCCGCTATGCCGTCGTCCTCCGCTCGTGCTCGAGATCTCATCGACCAGATCTCGTCGATCGCCGCTCCTTCTCCAATCGAGCTCCGCCGACGTCCACTGCATCAGATCTCGTCGAGCGTCTCTGTCGTCGAATCCACCCGCCGTCGAGCGCCTCCGACGTCAGATCCAGCTCTCGAACTCGCCGGACCTAGACCGCTCACTCCACGAGCTCGTCGTCAGATCTCGAATTTCCATCGTCCTCCGTCGTTCGCCGTCAGATCTAGCTCCCGCCGTCGAGCAGCAGCAACCGCCCGCACTAGATCCGCCAGCCGCCGTTCTCCCCCGCCTCTGATCTGTCAAGCAGCCGCCCTCAGTTCCGATTTTGAGGCTTGGAGTTTCTTTTCTCTTTGGTGTTTGGTAATTTGATTAAATTTGAAGCTGTGTTAAATTGGGATTTGTGAATGGAGATATCCGGGAAATTTGATATTGAGAAGTATGATCGGAAGACGAGTTTTGCACTTTGGCAAGTGCGGATAGCCGCCATATTGTCCAGTCTTAGAATTAAGGGCGCCACATATGGTAGAGATAAGTTGGTTGAAGTCGTTACCGACAAGAAGTGGCTAGAAATGGATGATAAGGCGCTCTCTCGACCATCCAATTGTGTGAGCTATTCAACACTTCAAGAGGTCCTTTCGGAAAAGACCGCTAAGGGTTTATGAGAGAAATTGGAGAGTATCTACATGAGAAGTCTTTTACCAATTGATTGCGGTTAAAGTTGCGCCTCTACACCCTTAGTATGGTAGCAGGCACATCTATATCCGACCATATTTCGGAGTTTGCATCATTGTTAAATGATTTGGACAAGTTGGGTGCTAAGGTAGAGGATGAGGACTAAGCATTGTTGTTGTTGTGCTCATTGCCCGCTTCTTATAAGGCTTTTAGAGACATAATGATTTATAATAGAGATAATATTACTCTTGAGGATGTGAAGAGTAATTTGCAAGCCAAGTTGCATATTGATAATGAGATGATCAATTTGGAGAAAGGAGATCAAGGTGTTGGTTTGGTTGTGGACCGGGGTAGGTCGAAGGACAAAACCCCAAAATATTCAAGGACCCGTTCAAAGTCAAGACTCAAAAATCTCACGTATAATTATTGTAAGAAGAAGGGACACATTCTAGCCGATTGTTTCAAGCTCAAGAACAAACGAAAGGCAGATAAAAATGCTTCTTTGGGAGAGGCTAATGTGGCCAATTGTGACACGGTGGATACTTTGTGTGTGGTTAATACCAACATTGATGACAAGAATTGTTAGGTTATGGATACAGGTGTATTACAACACATGACTCTAAATCGAGATTGGTTTGAGACTTATGAGCCTACGGAGGGTAAAGTGCTAATGAGAAATAGCAATTTGTGCAAGGCTGCCGGGATTGGCTCGGTAAAGATCAAGTTTCATGATGCTAAGATTTGAAGGTTGACGGGTGTGAGGTGTATACCCGATTTAACAAAGAATCTAATTTCTTTGGGGTTCTTTGGAAGAAAAGGGATACAAGTTTCAAAGTAAAGGTGAGGTCCTTCGGGTGTCAAAAGGGGCTCTCACAATCATGAGAGCAAGAAGAATTGAAACTCTCTATTCTTACAAGGTTCTACGGTTACGGGCTTGGCCGCTATTACGGCTCCTCCCTCAGATGCGGATGTTACGAAATTGTGGCATATGAGGTTGGGATATATGAGCGAGCGAGGAATGACCATCTTGAGTAAGAGAGGCTTGTTGTGCAGGCACTGCACGGGTAATATAGAGTTTTGTGAGCATTGTGTACTTGGCAAGCAAAATAGACTGAGCTTCCGACGGCCATTCATTCGACTAAGTGAACATTAGATTATATTCATTTGGACTTTTTGGGACCTTCTCAAGTGCCATCTAAAGGTAATGGTTCTCGTTATATGCTCACTTTCATTGATGATTTTTTAAGAAAGTTTTGGGTTTATTTCTTGAAAGAGAAAAGTGAAGTGTTGAAAAACTTCAAAGAATGGAAGTCTCTTATGGAAAAGCAAACGGGAAGGAAAGTGAAGAAGTTGAGAATCGATAATGGTTTAGAATTTTACAATTGTGAGTTTGATAACTTTTGTAAGGCCGGAGGGATTGTTCGTCATAAGACGGTTGTACACACTTCACAACAAAATGGTGTTGCTGAAAGGGCAAATTAGACACTACTTGAAATGGCTCGGTGTATGCTTTCTAATGCGGGTTTGGATAAGGAATTTTGGGCCGAGGCCATAAGCACAACATGCTACTTGATGAATCGATCTCCTACCACTTCAATTGAGTGCAAGACACCCGAAGAAGTGTGGTCGGATAAGCCGGCCGATTATTTGAGCTTGCGAGTGTTTGGTTGTCCCGCTTATTTCCATGTAAATGAAGAAAAGTTGGAGCCAATGGTGAAGAAGTGTATTTTTATTGGGTATCCCATGAATGTGAAGTGGTACAAATTATGATGTCCTAAATTATCCAAGTTTCTCATCTCAAGGGATGTGACATTTGATGAGTCTGCCATATTGAAGACACAAGATGGAGTATCCGAGCCGACTACTAAGGAGGACAAGACGTTTGAGAAGAAGGTGGAGTTTGAAGTGCCGGTCCAACAAGGTGATGAGGCCACGTCACATCATGAAGATGCTCATGTGGAAGAAGAGGAAGAAGAAGAGCAACCATATGCCTTGGCAAGGGACAACACAAGAAAGGAAATCCGACCACCCGCAAGATATGGATATTCTGATTATGCTTATTATTTGGTTATTGCCGAAGATTTAGATTCAAGTGAGCCATCTTGTTATAAAGAGGCGATCTCTTCTAAGAATGCGACCGATTGGATTGCGGCCATGAATGAAGAGTTGAATTCATTGCAACACAACTAAACTTAGACTTTTGTGAAGCCGCCTAGTGGCAAGAGGATTGTAGGTTGCAAGTGAGTTTTTAAGAAGAAGGTCGATAGCTCAAATTCGGGGGATATTAGATACAAGGCGAGACTTGTGACTAAGGGTTATAGCCAAGTGTAAGGTGTGGACTTTAATGGGGTGTTCTCTCCCGTGGTAAAGCATACCTCCATTCGAGTTTTGCTCTCTTTGGTTGCAATGAAGGATTTAGAGTTAGAATAATTGGATGTGAAAACCGCCTTCTTGCATGATGATTTAGAAGAGCAAATTTACATGAAGCAACCGGATGGTTTTGAAGTCGTGGAACAGGAGGACCATGTTTGTTTGTTGAAGAAGTCACTTTATGGCCTTAAGCTATCCCCGCAGTAATGGTGCAAGAAATTTGATTCATTCATGGTGAGTATTGTTTTCTACCGTTCTAGCTATGATAGTTGTGTTTACTACAAGAAGCTAATGGGTGATGAGTTCATCTATTTGTTGCTCTACGTTGATGACATGTTAATTGTTTCCTTTAATTTGGGGAAAATTCGGAGGGTGAAGGAGCAACTTGGTTCGGCGTTTGAGATGAAAAATTTAGGGACCGTCAAAAGGATCCTTGGTATGGAGATCACAAGAGATCGGTCCAATCGAAAATTATTTCTTCATAGAAGAGTTTCGCCGAGAAGGTGATACGCCAATTTAGTGTGGAGAAGGCAAATGTTGTATCTACTCCTCTTGCGGCGCATTTTAAGCTTAGCGCCGATATGAGCCCGAAATCCGATCATGAGGAGCTATATGGAGAAGGTTCCAGATTCAAGTGCGGTTGGGAGTCTTATGTACTTGATGGTATGTACTCGGTCCGACATAGCTCAAGCCGTTAGTGTGGTAAGTAGGTATCTCTCTTGTCTCGAAAAGGACATTGGGAAGCAGTGAAGTGGATTTTCCGCTATTTGAACGGTACCATTAATGCACATTTGGAGTTTGGATGAAGCAATGATAACCTAACGGGTTATGTGGATGCAGATTTTGCGGGTGATCTTGATAAGAGACGGTTTTTGACCGGTTATGTGTTTACTTTTGGAGGATGTGCAATTAGTTGGAAGTCTCAACTTCAATCAACTGTTGCACTCTCAAGCACCGAAGCCAAGTATATGGCAATTATTGAGGCTATTAAGGAGGCTATTTTGGCTCAAGGCTTTTGTTGGTGAGATGTCCTCATTTGAGGGTCCTATTGTGATATATTGTGACAACCAAAGTGCCGTTCGTTTGACGAAGGACCGCATGTGCCATGAGAGGACCAAGCACATTGACATTTAGTATCATTTTGTTTGAGATGTGATCTCGGAAGGCAAGGTTGTCGTGAAGAAGATTGGCACTGAGTCTAATCCCGCCGATATGCTCGCTAAGCCTCTTTCAATTGCAAAGTTTAAATTTTGCTCAAGTTCGGTGTTGCTTTGTTTTTGTTTAAGTTAGCTTTTTGCTTAGTTTGTTTTGGCCACAATTTGTCTCAAGGTGGAGATTGTAATATTGTGACCCAAATTGGCTATTGGGCCTATGAGTCTTATCTATCTTTTGTAGGGTAGTATGTAATAGATAAAAACTTAGTGAAAGTAAATTGGATTGAGGGTTTTTGGCTCACCAATCTTTGTATCTCTCTCTCTCTCCCCCCCTCTCTCTCTCTCTTCCCATAAAAAACCCTAACAGTTTTACCCATTGGGAGATATTGTTGTTCAGGTTCGAGGGTATAAGAGTGGTGTGCAATGACCCAAGGTGTTTATTTGCTAAGGAATGCTAATAAAGTAGCGCATCAACTTGCTTATTCTGGTCGTTGTTTGAGTACAACTAGGTTTTGGCTCAAGGAAATTCCTGAGTTTTCATCTATTTTTGTTTCTACTAATATTTCTAGCTTAATGTTTTAGGATGCTTCTAGCTTGAGGACGGTCCTATATTCAAAAAAAATAATAATAAAAATAAAAAATAACGAAGAGTAAGGATTTCATCTCTATTTCCCCTTTTGAATTGCTCCAATTAGATATATATGTTGCTATCTCAGTTTACTTGTTAAATAATAAATCTGAAAAGAGGCTTGTAACACCCTAATAATTTAGTCCCACATCGGTGGGGGAATGAAAACTTGAGTGATTTATATAGTGAAAGCATGAGGTTTAAGTGTAGCGTCGACTAGTCGATTTTAGTAGTAGTTTGAGCCAAACAACATACTACACTCAGTGGATCCCACGACTTACACCGCGATAATAGGCTCGGGGCCCAAGGAGTAACAATCTTTTACTAGGGTATACATTAAAGCAAAACCAAAACTCATAAGAGCTTGCCACGTAGGATTCCTCCTTCACAAATAATTTTGACACGTGGACTTTAATCTACGCCGTCCATCTTTTAAAAAAAACTGAAATTACTTTTAGCCGTCGAAAATAGAAAATCAAATCTTTTTTAAAAACCAAAACCTAATTAACTCTCCATCATATATTTCGGATATTGATTTTGACCAAAAGAGAAAATTTGATTTCGGAAATTTATAGAAACTGATATAAAAAAATTGATTTTAAAGATTTGATCATGATTTTAAAAGATTTGATGGAGAGTTAAAATCAAATCTTTTAAAATCTAAAAATTTCCCTAATATATTTCAGATT
>JBAKGM010000139.1:4163790-4175276 GCA_037177215.1 Asparagus racemosus | reverse complement strand
TCTTGATTATCAAAATTAACCACAAATCCATAATCTAAGAATTAAAACTATCATAAGAGTATGACTAATATGTATCCCGATATTTCGGATACAGATACGGATATTTCACTACAAAATCATATCCGTAACCATATCCTATCGATTATAGATTTGAGTAACCATATCCGTATCTTAACGGATACGGTTACGGATATTTCCTCAACGGATACGGTTTAGCACCCCTACTCAATTATCTAATTATTAGAAATTGGTACTCCATTTTTAGTGAGTATTAGCCTGTGGAATTTGTGGCCCGCATATTTTGCAATGATATACAAAGTGAGTAGGCGAATTTAATAATCTAGGTAACAGCCAGGGTGTAAGCACAGTGAGAGACAATAGTTTGCTAGTTATTCCCTTCTTATATGATTGTATCTAAGTTTCTGTAATAAAATTTAAAAAGAATATAATCACTAAATATAAAGCAAATTAAAAGATGAAATAATCGGTCAATGTCTGTAGATACCTGACAAATATAAATTAGTTTATATGTAGCTAGCGCAGTTGAGGCACATGCACAAAAATAAATATATCTATTTTTGTAACGGAATGCGACAAACTACTGTTCCATTTGTATAATATGTCAACTACAACCGACATTAATTAGTTCAAATTAACTTAAACAATATTGATCCAAGTGTAGAATATATGCTAGATTGCATACATGAATCCTTCCCTTGGTTTCAAGCCTGTTTGAAAATTACTTTTAAGTAAACTCTATCCTGTATTCTGACTAAAAAATCAAGTTTTTTTTCATTGATATTTGGAAATAGAAAATATGAACTTTTATTAGAGATTTTATGTATCCGAATATACAGCCCAACTCTCATTCTCATATCATGTTATCTTTTTCTTGCATTGAGAGAGAGTTTATTTGAGAGAGGATGCATGTGAAATTTGGTGTGCATTTTGAGATTAGAGCTAATTTTGAAAATTTTCAATTGTACCCTTCACAATTACATATTGAAGTTTGTTCTTCCTATGCCTATATGGACTTAAACTAAAGGTTAAAATAAATTATGTTACTTCCATATAAAAGTGCATGGTCCTTTATTTTCTCTTCTTAATACATATACTTTGTACATAGATCAATTTAAATTTTAAAAGATTTGCATACTATTGTATATTAATTTACATATACTGCAAGTGATGAATCCTCCGTTCTTCCTCTTGTTTTGTCATCTGTCAAGCATCTAAATTGAAATTTAAGAGAAAGAAGACAAACACTGCTGAGCTGGATAAATCAAACTATTAAAAGAATATTCTGCTAACCTATATGGTTAAGTACACTCTTATTTGATAAGAATATATAACTTGAATACTTGCTTGAATCGTTTAATTAATTTTTAGTCAAAGGCAGGATTGACCGCTATTATATTTTTACGGGAACCTTACACTTCTATTAGTTTTTTCCCAAACAGATTTTTTTTTAATTCCTCCAAATTTGTCCATTTAATTTGTCTGCAGATTCTTCATCTATTACTAAAGAAGGTAAACTAGTTCAAGAAAACTAATAATATATGTTATACGACTTACTCATGTTGATTCGTGGGCTTTTGTCTTGCGCATGGAGCTAATAAATTAAAGGTTCCTGAATTACTCTAATAATTATATTACTCTTTACACGTCATGATTATAAATCATGCTGCTTTAGCCTTTTCATTTCTCTTTATACCTTCTATACTTTTATGTGTCCTTCCTCCCTTTTGCACCAATTAAGAAGTAATGTTAGCTTAATATATATACATTGTTTTTTGATGATTATTGACATAATAAGAGAAATCTGCGGATTTCAAAATATTTCTGTTTTCATGCCTTAATTTGGTCAATTTTATTTATCTTGTGTATAGTCTTTCCAAGCAAAATTCAATGATTTTGTTAGTGCATAGGAACTACGTATCACTTGTGAGTATAGTTCGATCATCTATAAGACTTATGGAGATTTTATTGATTTGGTATACACGGACAAATCAGCATAAAGCAGCGACAATACTACTAAAATACATACATAAAACCTTTCTTTGTGCTGATTTCCGACAACCACGCCATTTATTTATGAATATATCTCAGTCATGTACGCATCAAAGCTATGAGTATTATCTGATTTGGTCTAAACCGACAATCATATAAACAGGATATAGCTACCAACGTGTATATGACCTTAATTCCTTGGAATTAACGAGAGGATTTGGAGTCCCACGTTGTAGCGCATGGACCTTCATGAGTCTTTAGACAAATCCAAGGACTTGAAAACAAATGGTGGGGGTCCTACAAACTCATGTCTCTATTCACTCTAACGGAACCATGACAAAAGAGCACCAAACCTTTAGCTTTTCTCATTTTCCCTTACAAATGAAAGAATCCAAAGCCATAACTAAGACTACTATGTACTTTTTCATACTTATGCAATACAGTAACAGTGCATCCTTGCTGTAGTTTTATAGAAAAATACAAGTCCTTGAAGGAATGGTCCATGTTATGGGGGGGCAAAAGTGATCATTGAAATTGATGGTTCTTGATGGAGGATGGAGTGTAGAATCTATATGAAGCTTTGAGTTCTATAGAGGCTTGTATCTCAACCAAAGAAATCCAAAGTAGTGATTCACTTTCACTAGCGTCCAAGTAAATGTAGATACCTCAAATTTTAATGCAGGGATCTAATTGTGAACTTAACTGTGAGCAGAACGACTGCTTAGTTTCAGGCCCATTCTATTATATTCACCTTAAAGGAATAGTGATATAAACCAACTGCCGGTGACGATTGTGATGTTCCAATATGGCTCACCCGGTCTTTAATTGGGCTGGATTATTAAAAAAAAGAAAAAGAAGAATTAGTGGTATAAAAAATATTTTCTCATTGAGCAAAATGAACTACTAATAGATAAGAATAATAACAACCACTTATCCTGACTTGACTAGCAAAGTGAGTATTGCTCTTAGTCTAATTTTTTTTGTAAACTTAGTTGTCTTATATTTCCTTCTCCCATTTATATGATGTGCTTGAGGGCACAAAACAGAAGAAAGTTTAGGACGAATGAGGAAACTCAACGCCACCATTCCTGAAGGACTTGGAGCCGGGTTCTTTTTCTCCCCTTTCTTTCGGCACTACTATGAATAATAAAATAATGGAAAAATTAGAATCAATTATCAGCTGTTCTTATTGAAAACTGGATTGATTATGGATTCGGGCCATAATAGTTTTATAAAATTTGTACGATTTTCCCTATCTAAACCGAGCAGGTTTTGCATGAAGAAGATTTTTTTTCAAATACTTCAACATTCTTTAAGAATCTTATGGAAGGTAGCTTATAATGTACCAGTATATTGTTAAATTTAATAATGATTTGTTGAATGCAAATTCAAACTTCAGAATATGGGTTCCATATTTCTTCAAATACTTCAACATTCTTTAAGAATCTTATGGAAGGTAGCTTATAAGGATTGATTTGATATTTTCAGAAATATTGATTATTTGTAAAATCATGCTTAGAAAGGAAAAGAGTTGGTTAGATAGAATAAGCTATTATGTTTATAAAAAAACAATATTATACACTTTTTAAAGCCTTCTTACTTTTTTGAATTTGGATCCTTACAAATATATCTACATTCAATAATAAGTTGAAAGTTAAGAATTGAAAATTTCACGATTCAGAAAATATCTTCCCTCTTTTTTGGCTTCAAACCCGTACCTGAATTTGCCCGGTTCATTGAACGGTCAATTTTCTACGGAAAAGCAAACTGAAATCAGGGGCAATTCCGTAATTTTGGGCATCCATAATAAAGAAACAGGGTGAGGAAAAGTTCTGCAGCCCAAAAGGCGATCAGCGCACGTTAACTCATGATGTCTAGCATGGCCGGTGGCCAATGCTAGAGTACGCCACTGAGACGCCTTACCAGCTTGCTAAAGTACGCCCAGTCGTGAGGATCCGATACGAGTACGAGGCCTTGATGCTATTGCTAGATTGGGTAAATTTTACAAAACTCCCAAATTTTGTGTTGTTTTCAGACAGAACCCCAGTTTGATATTGCTTTTTTAGGGTGATTCTTCTTAGTTTTTCAAAAAGTAGCCAACAACGGTGTTTGGAGAAATTTTTTTTTCATGCTTATTAAAACTACTTCTCCTTTTAAAATGATGCTTTTAAAAGCAACATGCGGATGTTTTTAAAAATAATTTTTGCTTTTTTAGTATATGTAAAATATATACTTTTTTTATTTTAACAATGATAATTAAGTATAGTTCTACTAAATATTATTATTTTTTAAAGCAGTTTTTGATATTTGATTACCAAGCAATTTTTTTAGCATCTTATACAAGTTGCTTCTATAAGCTGTAGAAATACCAAACTGATCCTTAGCCCCCAAAGTTTTCCCCTAAAACCCCAGAAATTTTTAACATTTCCTACAAAACGGAAAAACAAGATTATGAGGTGTTTTGTTAAATTTTACCCTAATAATTTAAAGGGAGAGATACTGGCTCAACAGAGTAACACACTATTTGCTGGCTCAGTCACTGTTTACTGTTTTCATTCAATTTTTCCCGCTTTGAGACAGAGGATGAGTTACTTACTCCATGCATGTTTTGGTATTATATTAAACTCTCTTTTGTCACTTTTCTCTTTTGATTTTTTTTTGGCCATATGGACCATGGATTTTTGTAAATAAAATTTTGTTTTTATGGTTCGAATTGAACACGGGCCTCTCTCACGAGTGAGTGACATGGCTTTGTCATGTGACCTACTGCATCGCCCCAGATTTTTGTAAATATTAATCTATATAAAAAGCTTTCTTCCTTTACACAGTAACGGACACAAATATGATAAGCATACATATATGCGAATATACAAAGTTGTAGATGGTACTATAATTATCTAACAGGAAAAAAATTCTCAGACCAGCGCCAGCCGTGAAGCGTGAGTGGAGATTAGTCCCATCCATAATAAAAGGTGTGGGGATATCTCGTGAGAAAAAAAAAAAGATCCTATAATTATGCTCAGCTTTCATCTACTTATAGAAGCTATGCTTGAATTATTAAATAATTTTGTAAGATCCATATTTTGATCCGAACACGTATAAATTAATAGATAGTAAATGGATACAAACTTCAATTATCAGACATGGTTTTGACTTGTTATGTCGAATCAATTCTTTTTCATACCACATATATGACAACTTGTGGTAAAGTGTATAAAAATTAATGACCACATTTTTTTGCTTATATATATAAAAGATTTCGATATAGTCCTTTACGATCAGAATTTTTTAGTGGATTTATGATCAGAATTTTCAAATATCATGATCAGAGACACCTAATAAATTGTATCTAGAACCAATAAAAAACTGAATATAAATTAATGCACGACCTATTTAATCAAAAGAAATCAAAACTGATCTAATCCATCCAAAGATGCTTATATTCATTGACATCAAGATAGGCATCCATTCCCAAAAAATTGGAAGTCCGGATCTTGGTAATTTGGCTTTAGCATATGTCTTAAAAAAATTTTTTTTGAAGAAAATTAAGAAAAGAAAACTTTTCAATTATAATAGATTAATATAATGACGTTTGAGTGCTTTCACTTAAAATACTTTGATACAACGGTGATATAAATTCATCCAAATATCAAGGGTCAACGTGATAAGGATCAATATGCAAAAGATTTTTTTAAGTATGATGTCATAAATGGGAAAAAAAAATTTAGACCGGAACAAAGAAGATTTCATGAAAATACAAAGGACTTTCAGACTAGTATATATGATGACGAGACTTACACAAATAATGTCAAAACGGGTTTTATGTATTTTGGACTTAATTATACAAATAAGTCAAAACGGTTCTTATGTGGTTTGGACTTTAATCATTGTAAAATAAGTTTTTTTTTTTAATTATGGAAAAACCGGTCTAAGTTGTTCAGCAGAGTAAATGTCAGAAAATCTCCCTAACTTTGGAAGGTTATCAGATAACCTCCGATAAATTCCACAATATCAGGAGCTCCCTCTTAAGCTCAGGGGTTATCAGAAAATTCTCTTTAACTTAAAGATTTAATTAGAAACCCTCTAAAAATGTGAGAGATATTTTACACTTTGAAAAATGTCCACTTATAATTTTATCCACTCATGTGGAAGAATACAGTTAAGAATGCTAGTTTTTCTAGTAGAATCTTAATAAAGTTAAAGGGATTTATTTAACCATAAATTAGGGGGGATTTATGATATTTTGAAAGTTATGAGAGGTTATCTGAAAATCATCCAAAGTTTAGTGGAGTTTTCTGACGATCAGCCTTGTTGAATACTCCCATATTACCTCAAAAATTATACTATCTTTTCAAGTTTAATAAAGCTAATCAGGGACTAATATGCAAACAAAATGTCCCTCACTTATACTGGCGTGGGTTTTGGGAGTTTGGGTTGGGGACGTTATTATTAGCGTTGCAGCTTTTGTACTCTAATCTACAATCTACATCTTCATACAGAGAAGCCTTCTTTAATTTAATAAATACTCAAAAAAGACAGAGAGAGAGAGAGAGGGGGAGAGAGAGAGAGAGAGAGAGAGAGAAGAATAGGATCATAAGAGAGAGAGAGTGGGGGAGAGAGAGAGAGAGAGAGATGAACACTAGAGTGAGGACAGCTCTTCAAACTATGAAACCTCCCCACATTTCAAAGCAGGATAAAGTAATCTCTCTCTTTCTCTCTCGCTCTCTCCCCAGCCCAATTCGCACCTGGGTCTTTCCTCTTTATTCTCTTTCCTTGCTAAAGTTTCCATCTTTGCACAAATCAAGAGAATTCTCATCAAGTTTTCAATTGGGTTGGTTTTTCTTTTCCCCTGAAAGAAATGAGCTTTGTATTGGAAAGTAAGGTGCAAGTTTAATTGATTAGTTTCCTCAAAAGAATCTATCTAATATCTATTCATTTGGGGAAGACCAAAGGCCTCGGATTCAGTTTTCTATGAATTTTTTGCTTCCTTTTTTTAATCTCTCTTGTACTATCTTGGATTGGTAGTTCTAAAAGTTGGCGGTTTTGATTAAAGCTTGAAATGGGTTCTTTGATTTCTCTAGAAATCTTCAATCCTTTGAGCAATCCAATCCCACACTCTTCATTTAACAATCCCAAATGGGTATATAAAATCTCTCATAATTAAGGCTATTACCTTGTATCCCAAGTTAGTTCATTTAATTGGCATCAATTTTGGATCAATAGATTGTTGTATTCTCCAAGTTATGTAATTAATTATATGTTTGTTTGTTTTTTTGTTGGTATAGGGGATTGAGAAGGAGAAGAAGACTGAGATGCAGGGGAAAGCACTAAACAGAATTAAATCTAGGAGAGAGAGAAAGATTGCTCTGCAACAAGATGTATGAATTATTTTTTCCCTTCATCATCGTCAATTTCATTCAAATTAAATTTCTTACTCTCGCTAATTCTCTTATCACAGGTTGACAAGCTAAAGAGGAAGCTAAGGCATGAAGAAAATGTCCATAGAGCACTGGAGAGAGCTTTCACAAGGCCACTGGGGGCTCTTCCTCGGCTCCCTCCATATCTCCCTTCTCAAGTAATTAATTCACTTTCTCAATCCAATTTCAATCAAAATTTATTACAAATGAACAACATTTCTCAAATTTATAATTTACCCATTTCTCTTAAGACATTAGAGCTTTTAGCCGAAGTCGCAGTCTTGGAAGAGGAAGTCGTTAGGCTCGAAGAGCAAGTGGTGAATTTTAGACAAGGCCTTTATCAAGAGGCTGTGTATATAGCATCTTCAAAGAAAACCAAAGAGAACCCATCAGATTTCTACTTGGATAAACAGCAAGCCATCAATTCTAAAGGCTTTGCCAATTCAAATTTGGACAGTGAACCAAATGAACCCTCATCAAATCGGGTTACCAATGCGAAGAAGCCCATCAAGAAGGTCAATTCTGAAGATAATCGAGGAAAAGAGAATCATATTAGTACCAATTCTACAAAAAATAGCAAGCAATCTCCTGCGAAAAAAGTTCCTATAAAGAGAATGCAGGGTGCCGAGGTGAATTGGTTATCCAAATTTTCCTATCTTAAGATGTTTTATGTGGATTTGAGTATATATATTGATTGTTTGTTTCTGTTTCATTGAAGAGATGTCAGATTATATCAGATGAGTCAACATTGGAGGATTCTAGTGAGCCAAATAAACTCTCTGAAGATATCTTGAAATGTCTTTTGAGCATTTACTCTCAGACTAGTTCACCAATGAACACAGAAGCGGAGCAAGAGACAATGCCTTCAATTTCAGGGTCTTGTGAAGGATTTCAAGATCCTTATGGTATTTGTTTAGAATTCGGAAGAAGGGACATTGGTCCATACGAGCATTTTTTCTCCATTGAAGCAAACTCGATTCAGCTAAATCTTACAGCCAGTTCTTCGTTGCTTACTCGTAGATTGAAGTAAGTTTCGTACTTACTTAGTTTTGGACAATGTTTGAGTCGTTCTCACCAATTATTTATTTTTTCCCTACTTCGTTTCAATTCAGGCTTTTATTCAGGAAGCTTGCATTAGTGGAACTTTCAGGGCTTACCCATCAGCAGAAACTTGCATTCTGGATCAACGTCTACAACTCATGCATGATGAATGTATGTTTATAAGAACAAACCTTATCCTTTTTTGATAATTTATAATTTTGTTGATTACAAAATAACACTAATTTTCTCAAATAACACACGATTGCCTGATCAAAATATTAGTGCGGACATCTTTTAATACCAAACACATGTATCGTACGAAATTCGTATAGGCACTTGAAAAAAAGAAAAAGAAAAAGAAAAAGAAAAAGAAAACTAAGATCTTGTTTCCTCTGTTCTACATTAGGCATTTCTTGAGCATGGTGTACCATCAACTCCTCAAATGGTTGTTGCGTTGATGCCAAAGGTATTACTGTAGTGAATTCTGTGAGTCCTTGTTCTTATATTTGGTTTCACATATGTTTCAAAGTTTCATTGTAAACGTTTTCTTTACTGCCTCAGGCAATGGTTAATGTGGGTGGCCACTTTCTCACTGCAATGACTATCGAGCATTTCATACTGAGATTACCTTATCAATCAAAAAATGTACTGCACTATATACTCTCTTATAATTCACAAAAATTATTGTATAGTATTGTTAGTTAATAACACTATGTTTATACCAAACAGACTTACACGAAAGGATTAAAGAGCGATGAAATTACAACACGAGGGATTTTTGGTTTAGATTGGCCTGAACCCTTGGTTACATTTGCACTTTCATGTGGAAGTTGGTCCTCTCCTGCTGTAAGTTTTCTAAATTTTTTTTTAATTCCTAGTTTATAATTTATAACCATAGTGTAATTTCATTTTGGTTTAATTTCAGGTTAGAGTGTACACAGCATCTCAAGTTGAAAAGCAACTGGAAATTGCTAAGAGGGACTATCTACAGGCATCTATTGGCATCTCAATGCCAAATAAATTGGCAATTCCAAAATTGTTAGATTGGTATCTGTTAGATTTTGCAAAGGATGTGGAGTCCCTAATGGATTGGATTTGCTTGCAACTGCCAGAGAAACTGCGGAATGATGCAGTTAAATGTCTTGAAATGGCAAGGAGGAGTGAGATTTCACAACCGATACAGGTTCTTCCCTATGAATTCAGATTCAGGTACATTTTGGCCCCATAGAAACATCCACTCTACCCTACACTTTAGTACATTGTGGTCCGTAAACATAACCGAAGGTTTTTGTACACATCTTGAGAATAAAACAGTGTGAAAATTTATAAAAAGGCAATTTGATTTGTTTGATACTGGGATTGGGTTTGTGTGCTCTATCTTGTTTTGGATTTCCTTTTTTTTTTTCCTTTTAGATTTATAAGGGTCTTTTTTGTATAATTTTATAAATTGGGTGCAATTGAAAGCATCACAAATAAAAGAGAATCAAATATGTAAACATTCCTGCTGGTAAGAATTTCTATCTATAAAATACATTGCATTAGGACTCAGAATAAAGTGCGATAAATGGATATATGGCACACTTCTTACCTGTGAATCCTTGTAAACTATATGCCTGCAATTCTTGTTTTATTGACTTATTTGTTTGGTTCTCATCATCGTATGCAGACAAAAATGGTTCAAGCATTATCATGTGGTCCAAATCTTGCTAAAGTTCATAGTTAAGGTAGCTTTAAAGATTATAGGGTAAATCAATTACTGAAAGCACTGTTGAATTATAGCACTCTTTGTTAAAAAAAAAAAAAGCTTTGGAAATGCCCAATAACAATCCTTTTGTTGTTGTTGTTGTTGTTGAGGACAGCCCAATAACATCCTTAAACATGGTATTCCAACTTCATTTTTATCCTGTAAAAACTATGTCTATATAATGAAGAAATGAGAAAAGGTATGTAATTAGCAATCAAATTTTGATTGAGGTAATTGCTGTTCAAAACTTGAGGTTTTTTTTTTTTTTTGGAGGGCATGTTCACAGTTTAGGTATATGTTTGGGCAAACAGTGAATAGTGTCTGTGTGGGGTTTATTATTATTATCTTTTTTTCAACAGTGTCCCTTGATCTGTATGATTGATGAAGGCTGGATATTAGCTGGGATGCATTTAGGATTTGGATATGTATTCATTTATTATTTGAAAGCCAAACCAAATTTGGTTTCAGTTGCATATTATATCAAAGTTTTAAAAGTGCAACTGAAGAACAGTCAAAATAGCGAAGAGTCTCATGCCACCTTGAGCTCTTTGTATTGTGTTGACAGGGTGTAATGGATAAATGCCCATGACAGTGCTACAGCCTTTGGTGAGGGGTTAGCACTTTCGCATCTCTCTTGTACCTTGCTATTGGTGCCTTGCTCACTAGTTATCCCCTTTCTTTTGAGCAGTGCTAGCCACAAGCGCGTGTGGAGTTGACGCGCGCTGTGGCAGTGACACCTGTCCCTAAAGGGACCTTAGGGACAGGTGTCGCTGCCACATCGTGAATGAACCCCACTTGCGCGTGTGGCTAGACCCCCTCCTATCTTGTAAGGTTATTTTCATTTTGCTACCTTAAAGCTTCAATTTTTTATTTTATTTTAGGAACATGAAGTTTTGAAATTGCCTAAAAGATCCTTTTTAAGAGGTAGTTAACACTAAGTTTAACAGTTAAAATGTGAAATGACATTTCTATCTTTTCAATAACCATTTAAATAGAAGAGATCAAGAAGAGGATTGGAAATGTTTTTTCCCCCAAAACTAGGGTAAAAATGTCCAAAAACATCACATGCTAGTCGTGTGGTCTAATTCTAACTGATTTTCTAGTGGTCAACTAATAGAAGATACTAAAATGAGAAGTGAGTGAAAAGTCTAGGATATTAAATTGAACAAAGTTTACTTTTTTTTTGGGTGTATTTTCTGTTGTGCGCAGCGGAAATTTCGGCAGCACCTCTGGTGCACAAAGGGCACAACAAGAGAGCTAGATTGCAATAAGAA
>JBAKGM010000139.1:4136460-4150285 GCA_037177215.1 Asparagus racemosus | reverse complement strand
CTCTGCTATTTTATTTCGGGCAACAATCTTCATCTGAGCATAAGCTCTGCTGCTCTCACCCGAGTACAGAGGCCGGTTTATTTCGGGGGCTTTTACCGCTAGGAGGAAGAGGATCAACTGCGCCAGGGTGATAGGCGGGTATTCTAACTTCTAGGACAGTGAAACCACGACTGCACCCGATCAGGCCTGATTTTTCTAACCCCAATTTTATTTTTTGAATGTTTTGAAAATTAATTTCAGATCTGTTTTACCAACAACTCCAACCTCGAAAATGTCCAAAAAGAAAAACCAAGTTTACCCTTGGATACATTTAGATAAACATAACAATGACAGTGATGTTAATTAGATTTAATTCTCTTCTACATACTCTCTCTCCTCTTTGTCTTCGGTAAGAACGCTTTTTTCCGCATATTTTCCTATAGCAAAAGCCTTATAATCTCTTCCATTACAAACAAGACGTTTATGACTTATTTCGCTAAAAGCAAATACTTTATGGTTGATGTCCTCCGGTGGAAAACAATCACACACAATCTAATAAACACTTATGTAAGCTAGGCTACACTAATACGCATCTTTCACATAAGTTTAAATATTCCCCTTTTTTTTAAAGATATGTAACTTTCAAATCTATTTCATATATTGAATGATTGGATCCCATTTCCCTATCCATTCAACTATGCTATATCATCAGCTTTGGATCGCAATAGAGTTAAATGAAATCTCTACTCAAGTTCGGATGATTATCAGATAATCCCCAATTACTCTCAAAATATTAGAAAACCCCTCTAAGATGAGTGATTCTCAGAAAACCCCTTCTAACTAAGCACCGTTTACCGCAATTTTCATAGGGGTGGATAAAATCACTCAGAGAGAGATTTTTTCAATGAGAATTGTGATTCACAATTTTAAAGGGGTTTTCTAGTAAACCTGAAATTTAAAGAGGGTCTTCTGATACCTCCTAAACTTAAGGGGTGTTTTCTAATATTATAAAAGTTAATTATGACAGATTTTCTAAGAATCGTCCAAACTTAAGGGGTGTTTTTCTTAAATTTAGCCTCACAATAAAGAACTACTTTGCCGTAATTGAAACCAATTACGACTTTGTTTTCATGACATCATCAAATCTGTTGTCTAAACTAATTTCTGAATACGATAATAGAGTTTACTTCAACTTTATCTAGAAACCCACCTATTCTTCTTTGACTAATTAAGCAAAAGACGCATGTGCAATTAAAATCTATGCGCACCACGAATCGCACGGGAAGTAGCTTGCACATACGCGATACATCAGCCTCCATTTTTATTTTAATCACATGTTTATTAGAAGGTTGAAACAGTCCCTTTTGTCCTCCAAAATATACTCTAATTAGACAATTTGCTCACGTACCAACCCTAGCTAGTTGTCACCTCATATCTTCATTAATTGAACCCCACATAGCTTTTCTTTAAAGAAAATTGTGACTTAAAGCATTTAATTTGTGATTTCTTATATGTTAAATACTATCGTTAACATAGTCCTATTTGTCAATCTATCATTCAATTTAGATGTAATAAACTATCATGTTTTTAGCTATTGTTTAATCTCTAATTGGGCTTTTTCATTGGATCGAAGCTTTAGAATTATGATGAGTCTAGAGGATTTATTTTATATTTAACACGTTTTAACAAGTTGAGCAACTTTTTCGTGGACCGAAGTTAGCGATTTTTCTAAAATTCAGTATAAATGACGTGTTTAATAAGATTTGGACTTATATTACTGTAATATTATTTTAATCTGCTTATGATGATGATTAAGAATTATAATCAAATAATACATGAGTAATATATACTCTTATAATTTATTTCTTCGAACAAGTAAAGATCCAATTGAGATAAAAGATTCAGGGACGTAAGAGACGAAAGAGATATATTAGTTAACACTTGAAGATCAGAGTAAACTATGTGTTTTATAATCTTAACACAATACCTATCAGAGGAAGAATTGTTAGACCTTATAAGGCTAATTAGCACTTAAATACCCAATACTTCCTGCTAATTTATATTTATATATCTTAAGGGCGTGTTTTACAAACCCCTAAAACTAAGCTAGGACTGAACCTGCCCTGGTTTTGAAGCTATTTTTTATTGGCAAAAACTGGTCTAGTTCTAGCCTAGTTTTTGTTACGCCAAAAATAAAGCCTAAAACTGCTTCTTTTTTGAACTACCCCTCCATTAGTTCAAAAAAGAACTAGTTTACCTCAAAACTGGTGCAGTATCAGTCCTGACCCAGTTTTGAGGTGTTTGCCAAACATAACCTAAAGTTATTAAATTTTACACTTTAATACCTTGTGTTACGCAAATGTGAGAATCCCCCCACCCCGACCCCCAACCGCACCCCTAACACACACACACCCGAACAATGTTCCATGTGTTACCAACAAGCTAATTTCATAACTTTGTAGCTTTAATGTTTGTTGAATTTACTTCAATCCATCATAATTATATTTTAAAATATAATTAGGGTGAGTTTAAAGTAAGCATCATGGTGTATTCAATGATAATTTCAACAAACATTAAGAGTTAAAATATTCTAAAACCAACTTACGAATGTCACATGATAAAATTCAGGGAAAAAAGAATCACCTCTGCATAACAGAATATATTAAAGCGCAACTTTCAAAAATATTAGAACATATGCCAAAACCAAGTGAATGAAGTGATGGCAATGTAAGTGCGAACCGGAGGAAACTATAGGACAAACATGCAAAAACACCCCCAAAAACTTTCAAACGAGCAACCAAACACTGACAAATAGTATATTTAGGCGGCTATCTCCCATCCGCCCTCACCGCCATAATTCCCTACTTTATTCCTCCCTCCCTCCCTCCTCAAAATCTAGTCTAAAGTCAATTTAACCTCCTCACTTCCTCTCACCTTCCAACAAACTAAAACCCCCCATATATTAAACCTCTCCCCTCACTCTCTCTCTCTCCATCTCCATCCCCAAACTCTTCCCAAAAAAAAAAAAAAAAAAATGGAGATCATGGTTCCCTCCAACAACGACTTCATCTTCGACAGCGCGCAGTCCACCCCCTTCGTCAGCGCTCCGTCGAGCCCCAGACCCTTCGGCGCCGGCAACCCCTTCGACTACTACCACCACTACACCAGCGCGCCGACGAGCCCCAGCCGCGTCGCCGCAATACTCGCGTCTTCCTCGCCTTTCGACTGGGAGGAGAAGCCCGAGGCGACGCCGAGAGCGCACAACCCCGACGACTTCGCTTTCGATTTCAGCGGCCAGCTGGAAAAAGGCACTGACGACCTGACAGCAGCCGACGAGTTGTTCGAGAAAGGAAAAATTCGGCCGCTGAAGCCGCCACCAAGAGCTTACAATGAAAAAAGTAGTAACGTGGCCTCGTCCCCTAAGTCTCCTAAGTCGCCTAGGAGGGGACTGTGGTCCCACCGCCGCGGCGATAAGGATATCGATCCTTTCGCCGCGGCGATGGTCGAGGCGACGCAGGAGAGAGGGAGGGAAAGGGGTTCCGCCTCGCGGGCATCATCCTCGTACTCTGCCCCTCCTGCTTCTTCCAGAAGCAGGAAGGGGTCGAGGTCCCTGTCTCCCATGAGGAGCCAGGGAACTACAACTGGAGTCGTTGCAACTACAATTGGATCAGAGTGTCTGAAGAATAACAGCGGCGGCAGTAAAAAGTGGAGGCTGAAGGACCTGCTCCTGTTCCGCAGCGCGTCAGAGGGGCGCGTCACCGGGAACAAGAGCAAGGATCCGCTCAGAAAATACACAATCATGTCGAGCTCGAGCTCGAGCTCGAGCGTGAGCTTGAGCTTGTTTTCTAAGAAGGGAGGGGAGGATTCGAGGAATTCGAGCTTTAGGTCGACGGAGAGCAATGGATCGTCGATGAGGAGATCGTCGCTCTCTGCACACGAGATGCATTACAAGTCGAACAGGGCGGCGGCCGAGGAGATGAAGAAGAAGACGGCGTTGCCCTTTAACAGGCATGGGCTTTTTGGGTGTTTGAGGTTTAATCCTGCTGTTAATAGTATTGCCAAGGGGTTTCACGACAGCTCCTCTTTTGACCGTCGGCAGTAAGCTGTGAAGCTGGGAATTTGGTGTCTGAAATTTGTTTGTTCTTGCTGTTTATCTGCAAATTGTACAATATGTTTCATACAACAGAAGTTAGATAACTTGGTGTTTGTTTCGGTTGTATTTATTCTTAATTTAAAGTTTCTATTTATTTAGATAACTTGGCTATGCTCTTATTGCATTTTATTTTATTATTCTGACAGTGCCTTTTAGCTGCAAAATAATATGGAATGTCATAACTACTTTCCTCCTAGAATTTTTCCTGAAAATGTTTCCCTATCAATACTAATCCACAATAATAGTCCCTTTTAGGATCCTTTTTAGTTTAAAATTTTCTTTACCTAAGCATGTCATTTCAAAATTGCAACAATATCTTTAATGATATCAAGGCTATTCAGGGTACTAATTAAGAAGATTTAAAATTAAAAAAAATATGCAAGCTTATAATTCAACTTGTGATAACCTTAATACAATTACCCAGTAAGACTATTATGTTTCACTGAAAATTCAGGAACTTCTTACATAACGTTCAGAAGGTTGCAATAAAAGAGTGTATATTCTCATCTTCTATTTATTAAGGCAATTTTCATGTTGCTTTTCATAATTTTTTATGCAACAACACGTGCTCTGACAGCCAAACTAAAATAATTTTTTTGGAAGGAGAATAATCAAATTAATCGTACTAGTGTTCATTTCATTTTGAATGACACATCCTAGATTGGCAGTAGACTTTTATAGGCTACTAGTCTCTGCCACTCCACATAGTTTTTAAACTAGTACAGAATCTGGTGCTGTTTATTAGGGTTATTTGCATTACACCCCTTTAATGGGTATTTGCGAAACTATCCCTCAAATTTCAATATTTACAAAGCTACCCATGAAATCATCAGTTTTGGAGAAAAAAAACCTCCAAATCAATGAATCGTCAACTTTGATGGGCTAATTTGTAAGCGCAATGTAAAACCTATCAACAAAGTAGTCAAATTTTTTACTTATCGAGTTGATGATTTATCGATTTTAGGGGTATTATTTCTTTTTCCTCCAAAATCGGTGATTTGAGGGATAGTTTTGCAGATACTAAGATTTGAGGGGTGGTCTCAACAGTACCCATGATGTAAGGGGTCTATATGCAAATAATCCTTCTTTCTAACTTGGTTCTAAAGAGCTCCGCTTGATTGGCTGTGAGACACACACACACAAATTGGTTGGTCAGTCAAAACTGTCTGCATTCAAACCTAACCGGTTGCTTTCAGAGGATCCACCGTAACAAATTTTGCCACTTTCCGTCTCTAAAATCACGCTCTCTCTCTCTCTCTCTCTCTCTCTCTCTCTCTCTCTCTCTCTCTCTCTCTCTCTCTCTCTAGAATTATGTGTATAAGGTTAAAGAGGGGACAAGAATGCAAAGGCTTTTGAGGACATGCCATGATAGAGGCACTGGAAGACAATACTCGACCACATGATTTCAGTTATGTTGTCGATGGGCTACTGTGTGCAATTTGAGGGGACATAAAATTTCTTCTTCAAATTTAAAGAATAATTCAACAAAAAAAAAAAAAAGAATATTGTTAAAAAAAATTAGAAAAATTTGCAAATTTTAAAAAACTCATGATATATATAAGTGCTGTCAAAAACAAGTGAGGATATAAAAGTGCACAGTAGGGGAACTGTAAGGTATTTAAATGCTAATTAAGCATCTTTTAATTTAGTCCCTTTGACATTTAATAATTTGAATTAGTCCCTCAAATCGTTGAAAGTGCTGTCCAAATTGTTATAACTTGCTACTACTAGTTTCGATTAAAGAGATTATTTAAAGGAAAAAAACTTATAATAATTGGGGCTTAGTAGCAGTTTCAATGATGTAAGAGACTTTTTTTGAAACAACGCCCGAGAATTGGAGAACATAAAAATAATTTCAACTATTCAAGACATTAATTTCAAAATATTAAATATTTAAGGGCGTAGTGTAAAACATATACACCTTAAAGAAATATAAGTTCGTGCTATGAGGCTTTATTGTTTAATGTAGATCCATTTTACTAAAGTATTTTGTGTTTCTACAAGGTAAAATAATTTTCTATTTTCATGAAATTGTACTAACCAAGTGCCGACAACCGGAAAGAGTGCCTGCTAACGAATCTATCTCTAGGAGCTGTGCATAAAGTTCGGACATGACCACGAAAAGTCCAACTACAATGATTGGAGTTTGTTGAGCGTTCAAGCGTCACGATGATGCACAATAATCACAACTATGCTTGTAGAGCGCACATGAATTATATAGGCTTAGATAGAGATGCAATTGGGCACGTTTTTCAACTGGTCAAACTGGTTTATAAATCTTTTTTTTTTGGCTTATAAATCTCTACAACATGTTTGACAATGTGCTTATTTTGACTTATAAGCCTCAAAAAAATAATCTGCCCTAACCCAACTTATTTTTTGGTGGCTTACAAGTCATATAGTTTGCCCAAGTAAATGTCAAGTTCACCCCTCAACATCTAAGATAATTTCAAAGTCTATTCATTATTTGAATTTAGAGTCATGTCCAATTTGATCATTTTGACGATAACAATACATTATAATCCACTTAATTGCCAAATACTTTCCTATTAAAAACACTTTGGCTTATAATGTATTTGTAGATTATAAGCCAAGTTCCCAAACATGTTCGTTTGGGTTAACGGTTAACCATAGTTTATTTTAAGCTCTAACATACCCAAAGTTAGATTAGCGGCCAATCATAATCTTGTTTAAGCTTATGACTCTAATGGAGTAATATTCACCGACATTCGAAAATCCGGAGCGGGCTTCGTCACTAGAAATGATACGGGCGAGGTGATGGTGTCTTCAGCAAGACCAGTCCCCTTCAATGAAGATCCGTCAACTGTTGAATTTTTAAGTTTGTGATGGAGCTTGGAACTTTCCTTAGAGATGGGATTTCATAAGCTAGAAGTAGAAACAGGTTGTTAGCAACTGGTAAACAATGATCTGGGAGAAAGCTACATTGAACAGTTTGGGTCAATCTAATTGAAGACATTATTCATCACCTTCAACAAGGTAGCGCACTCGCTAGCAAGAATGTCGAGATCCCTAAATGAAGCTTAATTAGGAAAGAGGAAATGGAATTAACATCGTGTCCACTTAACCGACGCAGCTTCAAATTATATTCACAATCTTTCGACTAAACACTTGACTATAGTCTAACGTAACATCTACATCTCTCAGAAATCCTAATTTCTAGTAGAGTATTCAACATAGACCTAGGAATTCTAAGAATCAACCTAGCCTCCCATTCTTCTTCCTACTGAACATCTAGCTACTTTCGCACAACCAACATTAAATTTCACTAGTAAGCATCAATCAAATGGATGATATGTCAACGAGTTCCTTAACAAATTCCTTTACAGGATCATAGCAGAGCAAATAATTTGAATCAAGTACAACTAAATATGATCAATGATCAAAATCATACTTGGAAGCATGTCAAAATCGTAAGCTATTGTCAAATTCTAGTATCAATGTGACAACTTGAGCGATGTAATATTTTATACCTGAAATAGGCCAAGGTTCACTGCTAAAAATGATAGTCAGATTTCATGTTTTTTGCACAATACTGTCAACTGTGTGCAAAATGAAATGTTGAATTCCTTGCTATTAGGAACATAATCCAATAGCTCTTCTTTTTATCTGGATTGAAAATAATACTGAAGTTCAAGTGCAAAGGGCATTGGCCGAAGTGACTCTTTGTGAGGATTCTACTTAGAAGAAAGAAGAAACCTTAAATTGTTCAATTTTAAAACATAAGTAGACAATTTCTCAATTCTATATTTTCTTGGTTGAGTATGTAGAAAATAGATGATACATGCAGTGCCCATTGCCATAAAACCCATTCTAGAAAGTTTCAACACCACATCACACAAATCCCAAACAGCAAAAAAAAAAAAAAAAAAAACATGCGAGTATTCCGAGTCCTTGTTTCAAAATTTCCAATTTTTCAGTGCCATAATCACTTTCGCAAGCAAACTAATAGGACAATTGACTCCTTCAACCAATGTTTTAAAAAACACACTATGAAGCACTCTTCCCTGCGCTTCGAAGCATAGCAATGACAATTCAAAATAGCCTACAGGGGAAAGCTTGAAACTAAAAGACTTATGCTATTTGGTATGAAGTATTACTTTGCACTTTGTGCATTGGAGTATACACTTTAGTAACCTTTTCCTACCTCTAATTTTGCTCTGCATCTTCAAGAGATGAGAACCTTGACAAATTGGGACAAAACCACCTCCTAATACTTTGTTAATTTTCATCTTTTGGTTATGTTTCGTCTTCAATCTTTCTATTAAAGGTTACACCCTGTTTTCCAATCACTGGCAAGAATCATGACATGAAGTTCTTTGCAGATGCTGCTTACTCTTACTTCGCAGATTTATATAGACGATACCCAAAGCATTAGTTATATGCCTAGAACAGTTACCATTGATTTCATAGCTATTCCTAATGAAATGCTAAACAAATGCACAGTTATAATACAAGAGTCTGAGGACTAAGACATACTTGAAAAGCCAGAAGAGCAACCCCATAGTGAGAGGAAAATTCACCAAACTGTGTGTGCTCTAATTCCTGCATAACAACGTGAATATGAGCACAGATTTATAGTTAAAATGTACCTCCTCATTCAGTATTAACATGTCAATATGATTTGTAAAGGCCCATCAATGGCTTCTCCCTCTCTTCCATTCTCTTCTTTGCAGCTTCTCTAGCCTTGAGAGCCTCAGCTTCCTCCTTTGATATGACCTTGGTCTTCTCATTCACCCATTTTCTCTTGTTAACAGCAATTGATGATGGAGCAGCACCTTTAGCAGTTCTTGTGGGGTTTAGAGAGGAGGAGATGACCAAACCAGGAGCCTGGCCACCTTTGGCTTTAGAAGCAGATCCTTCGCCTTTCGATGCGGACGAAGAGCCTGTAGCTGGTCTTGAAACCTTAGAAGTTTTGAATGCCTCTTCTTCTGTAACCCATTTACCTAATTTGGGACAAAAAATTGAATAATGGTATAAGACGCATGACCAAGAAAATCTGCACAAAGATATATTCAAAGAAAGGGAAAGGTTACTAAACAAGTCATGAACAAGTTTAACTCCAAAGTTTAATACCTAAATCACTGGAATAAAATAGGCCAGAGTTAGGGTCATAGTGATATCCTTTAGACAGGTTGTAATAATATCCAGAAGCAGCATCATATTCCCAACCTGCAAAAAGAAAATTGATGTAAGCTTCTTCAAGATCAACTAGCAAAAATTATAACTAGGTTTTTTTTTCTATCTTATATACTGCTTAACAAGCGAGAAGATTCACTGTCATTTTATATCACTCCAGAGAAGCCAGCCTCAACTAAGCTAGTAAGCACTTGGTTTTTTATTTTCTCATTTTCTTTTTTCCCAAGTGAAGTAGGTGAAGGGAGAAATAACACAAACAAGGATTGAAACCACAATGTGAAAAACCCAGACAGCCTGCGCCAAACTCGTTTGCTAGCTAGATAGCAAAATGAACTGATTTGGAGCTACAGTGAGGTATATAATGCTTATAACATAATTCTATATGAACTTTTACATATTTATATTAACTATAGCCATAATAATTAAAGTGGTATAAGTATTTGTGCTACTCATTTCCACCTCTTGCCAGTTCACTGCTTTGAATCCCATGGTTGCCAAGACGCAGCAAAGGAAGAAGATAAAAAAGAAAAGGAGGAAAAAAAAACCTATATATTTTTTTTATGAGAATGGAAGAAACAAAAGATAGTATAGTATGAACAGTGTTACATACCATCTCTGGCAGAAAATTTAAAACTCTCCGGCCTTTTATTATGATCTTCTGAAGACTTATCGGCTTCAAATGATGCTAAATCTTTTTGATAGCTACGTTTAGCTTTCTGCAGAATAAGACACAGACAAGATATTCAACATGTTAAGCAAGGAAAATTTTGGTAAACTAAAACTTTTTTTAGGTTTCTGCTCTAAGATCTAATCCAACAAATCGATACAACATTCTAAATAAAATTTAAGAATTTAAAGCTATCTAAGCTGTGATTTGTTCTTGTTCTTTCTTTCGTTAAGAAAATGATATAAACCAATAAGCTGCATCTTTATGAAAGAAGAGATGAGGAATCTCAGGGGGAAAAACAGCTATCACAGAGAGAAGTAAAATAATACCTCTTCTATTTGCTCTAGGGCCTGAGCTGCATTCTTCTGTTCCTTATCCCTAGCAGCACTTTCCTTTCGCATAGAAGTAAGCCTTTTGGCAACATTATCCTTGTGGCGCTGACCTAAGTCATGGGTTCTGATGCTCAAGGGATTGTTGGCTATAAAAATCTTGCAGAAATCACACCATTTCTTTCCTTGACTAACCCAATACTGCAAAGCACCAAAAGAGGAATGCTGGTTAATGAGGAACAGACAGTTCTCGAAAATTACATACTTCAAGGAATTCAAATACCAGCCCTATAATAGTAAAAATATCATACGGAAGTCGTGCTGCTAGATTAAAAAAGATTGGAGAAAGATGAACAGGAATGAGAGAATACTAAAAAGGCAAATCCATTTCAAGGAAAATGACATATTGGAGAAGCATCAAAGAGGAAAGTAAAGAGAAATTCCTTAGCCACAAGAAACAGTTACCAGATTGGGATTTACCAAATTCTCAGAAATATACAAATGTAAAACCAAGCTCTAATGTGCAAACAAAATGAAATTTTGCATGCACGTGCAAACTGCAAATATACTGCACAAGTTCATGCATACCTTGTAACAAGAATAAACCGTCTAAATATTGCTTGCTTTACATATCTGGCCAAAATGTATAATAATTAAAAGGGTTAATATTTATCCTAAAATATGTATATACCATCATCCCCTAGAGCACCCAAAGAATATCCAAAAACTTCTATTAATCCTCTAGTCATTTCAAATCTGAATCCTAAAAATTTCTAACCCTAACCAAGCCTTCACCTTCTCCACACAATACCGCAGAACCACCATCGACTATGCCATCTAGTCACCATGAGAACCATTATGTCCCCAGTCACTGCCCTCCATTATCATCTTGTCCACCAAATTCATCATATAACTAAAAATCTCAATCGAATATGCAAATTTACCTCTAATCTCAAGTAACGACTGTCTCCAACCACTATACCATGCAAGCTAGCCCAAAGCCTTAAACCAAGTCCTAACCATCATCCTAACCTTAGTCATTACTTCCTTTCACTACAATGGTCCTCCCCATCACTATCACCATCATCACTACCACATCTTCACACTATCAGCTCCAACACAAGCACAAATTCTTCTCAGGTCTCATTTTGGTATTCTTTTGGAATGTGATTAACAAGATGTTAATTATAAAAGATAATTTAAGATGATTTGAAATTAACTACATGCTCAAGGAGTTGATGTGATTACCATTGTATCCCTCTTTAGAAGGAAGACTTATCATATAAAAACCTTAGGAGGATGACTTAGAGGGTGTTTGGTAGAGCTTATTTTGAAGCTCATTAACTTATGCTAGCTTTCACTGACTTTTTAGCTTTTATGATAATTTTTTTATAAAAGTTGTATGGGTAGAGAAGACATTTACTTGGTCAAACCTAGCTTATGTAGATGAGCTTTTGCGGCCCAATTTTTCTAAATTGAGCTTAAAAGGTGGCTTATTTGAAATCTCATCAAACATGTAGATATGGAGAAGTCGGCTTAAAAGCTACTTTGAACACGCAAAAAAAAAAAAAAACTCCCCCAAACACCCTCTTATTTCGCCAATGTATTGGTGTATTGCAATGATTAACAAGGGCTGCATACATTAGAAGCAAAGTGGCCTGACCCTCACCAGACCCACACATAGGCGGAAGCTCGTGCAACCGGCTGCCCTTTCTAATCATTGTGATACATTAGGGGAATAAATTTCATGAAAGAGCTATAGCTCCAGCAGAACTGAAGAACATGTAATTCTATGTGCTACTGACCGAAAATACCCTCTAAACATCCAAGTGTCTGAGCAGAGTAGCATCATTTAGCATCTAAATTTTGAAGCTAATGTAACACAGAAATGCCAGTGACGGTATTTTAAATACATGCAAAGCAAAGAAGAAATTAAACACCGGTATTTAATCAAACAATTAGTTGCCATCTATTATTATCTTCTCTCTATCACAGCTGAAACCGCACTCTCACTCTCAAAGCTAACATTTGTATCTCTCTTCCTATCAAATTTCACAAATGAAGTGCGAAAACAACATATAAGAAGTACTCTAGCAAACTTCCTGTTTCTGAAAGAAAATTTGAGGCAGCATCCTTCCTCATAAACCCCAAACCCTAGAAATCGTGCATGATTTCAGTGCACCAAAAAAAAATTTAAACAATTGATAAAACCAGGCTACAAATCAAAATTTCTTGCCTAGTTTTGTACCCGACGAAACCATGGCAAGCACCAAGGAAAAAAAAACCCTAATTTGCAGAATTAGATAAATCAATTTGTGAGAGAGAGAGAGAGAGTACCTCTGTCATGTTTGAAAGAATCCGAAGCTTCAATTGACAAGCTAGGTTAAGATCCTCGCCCCCCAAAAAGGGAACTATGTACACAAAATTGCGAAAACAAGAAACAAATTGGAGCTAACTAGTACAAGAACAAGAATTTAGGGCAAAATTTTTGAGGGTGTCAATGGATCCGATCCAAGTTCGCGAGGGAAAGGATCGATCTCTGAAACAGCGCAGGGTTTCGATTGAAAAAGGGAAAGCTTGTTGTAGAGAGAGATTTTAAGAAATAGCCCGTTTAATTTTTTTGTTTTGGATCGGACTAGAAACACTAAATTTGGGAAAGGTGAGCCCAGGTCTATTATAAGCCCACTCCAAACTCAACAGACAGTTGCGATGTGGCCCAGCCCGTATAAAAGAGAGATATCTAGTGATGTCTGAGTAAACAATTCTGGGTAAATTTCCACAAACCCCTAAAACTTAGATATCTTTTAATTTTGATATTGTAGAGAATCGAAAAGTATTTTTAGTATTCTTTTAATTTTGATTAATAGTCACGATATGCATATTCCACCTTGTTGTAGGCATGTTTAACAGAAAATTGACCTGAATTTTCATTTCCTGACATTAGAAGCGCTATGAAGTATAGAGTATATAAGATTTGAATTTTATTAAACACTAGTTAAAAATCAAGGATCAGGAGTCCCTACGTTGACCTATGTGCAAAGAAAAAATTGGAGAGTTTTATGGGAAAAGCAGAGTTCACGGGGAACGACCCAAACATGTAGGGGTTTCGTGAAATATACCCAAAAAATCTATTAGAATAGTCCGCATACCGCTCTATACCGAGGTAAAAGGGTGCAGATTCTATTAGAACACTCCATACAAATAGGGTGATCTATACCACATACATGGGCGATTGGAAGGTTAGTTTGGGAATTTTAGCTATTCTATCTATGGTTAAAATCACCTCATCCCTATAGAGATGATTCTGATAGTATCCTTAGTGAAGCTAAAATAGGGGACAATTTAAAATTTTCACCGTCATGTAAGAATTTCAAACAGTCTGCCTATCTAGTGGGAATTGTACCCATCATTTTCTATTACGATAACAACCATTCAAACAATTACTAATCAACAACCAAACCGTACCAGGACAAAGATTGCTCATCTGAAAAACCTACAACTAAGTAGGAACCAATCCTGGTGCAATATCTCCCCCCCCCC
>JBAKGM010000139.1:4097678-4114557 GCA_037177215.1 Asparagus racemosus | reverse complement strand
CTGCCTGCTAATCTAAGAGAAACCATTGGTTGAAGCAGTTAGATTTGCAAGCTTATGTTAACTAAGTTGCTTTTGGGAAAAAAGAGGAACAATTTAATATAAAACATTCTACCATAGCATCAGAGAGAAACACATAGTAAAATGTACTGATGGTCATGATACTGATGTTAAGCAAATATACATAACTCAGTAGTCAATATAAACCGGAATTTGACCGGTCTTTAATATCTCTGCTAGGTTATTGCACTTAATGGAGTATCTATCCTTGGACACTGTAGCGCAAAGTACCACACACCATTTCCTGCACTAAATACCTTAGTAAGTATAATGATCGAGCCTTGTCCTGACTACTTTAGAATGCTGGTCAGGCCTTATGAACCCTGCTCTACAATGATGTATGTGAAGGTAACGACATAATAGCATAAATAAATAGGCCTAAATTAATATAGATCAATTTGCATATTTCATTCAGCAGCTCGAATGTCTTTTTGACTAATTCCGGAATAATAATGGTTAAAGCTAGAATGTAAGCGGATCTAACCACCACTTCAAACCTTCATAAGAGGGACAAGAAAGTCAGATTACTGGCTAATGGTTGTTGCAAGAAGCTAAGGGTAAACTTCTTTCCTATAACTGTCCTATAAACAATGCCAAACAAATGCAAAAGATCACAACAACAGTAGAATAAGCATGTTGGAGAATAATCTTCACATGCCTAACAAACAATCTGTTTCATTTTTCCAAATTTATGTTTTTTGTAGTTGGTGGGTGTTAAAAGCTCTGCTGTTTTTGTTCCAACTCATTGATCAATCTTCTTTTGTTATAACGTGTCAGCCATTCTTGTCAAGTGCTTGCACATTGAGAAAATGGACTTCACAGGAAGATATAGTGGCTTTTAGCAATAAAAAATGTCCATTTCGTGGAGTAAATGGTGAATAACTTACACCATACAGAGAAGAACCCGCCTTGAATGTGTCTCTGAATGCTAGACAAGCTAATGTAGTGTACCCACCAGCAGACCTCCCAGTTATACATAGTCTTTGTCCATCTGCCTTTCCACTTTCCACCTGGAGAAGACATCAGCTAATGAATTGGATAACCTGAATATAACAAAATTAAACTACTTGTTGCATACTATATGGAACAAAAGGTTGCCATACCAAAAATTTGGCACAACTGCAACAATCATTTACATCAACGATACCCCAGTTGCCTAAAAGTCGTTCTCTGTACTCTCTTCCGAAACCTTCAAAAGACATGTAGAGGTTGTTTAAAATGCTATGCTAAACTATCAAACTTTATTACAAGTCATCAATATGTGTCCTGTGTAAGCAAGTTCTAGCACATTACATAATTGGAGGAACAGTCCGAAATCTAAACTAGATTTTTGGACATGTAATGGAAATTTACGTGTAAACTATTTAAATATGTAATTAAATTCAATTTTGAAAGATGGTTATGGAAAAAGTTTTACATTATGCACTTTAAACTGGACAATATAGAGACTGAACATAAAAATTGAAGCACCATCTTTGAAATATCTTTAGTACTTCATTGACTTTAATTGTTTCGCATCCAAATTCATGGTCATACACAATGAAACTTTCCTCTTAGTTCTCCGGCTAATATAGTTGAGAGAATATCATCTTTGGGAGTATAGATCAATGTAGGAGGGAGTTAAATAAGTCAGACTGGCTTTGAATTAGCAAATAACAAGTATAAACATGAAAATTGAGATATGCAAAGCATTTGAAAACAAACCAGTGCTTCCTCCATAGTTAACATCCACAAAAGCCCATCCTCTACTAGTCCAGTATTGGACATTAAGGTCAAGTATTCCACGAGTCTCAGCAGTGGGCCCTCCTGCAAAATGACACAACAACTTTCTTAAAGCTTGCTTTACTATATGTGCATGGCACAAAAATTTTCTCTTGAATGACACAGGTATAGGAAATTCTAAATAGTAAACATAAAAAATCTAAATAGTAACCAATAAATACTTTAACGCAAAAAGAAATTATATATAGGCTATTATAGTACACAAAAGAACCATATCATACCATGACTTTTCACTAATAAGGGAGGCTTTTCATCTGAAGTAGCTTGATATTTGGAATTTGAAGGAGGATAATAAAATGCATAAGCATTTTGACCAGGAACTTCTGTAGGAAACTCAATGAGCTCTGGAAGACTAAAGTATGATCTGTATTTTGCAGTTTCTGGAGAAGAGGACCATATAATAGAGAATTCTTTTGCTTTCGTCAAACTCTCATCCAAAGTTACCTAATAATACATGAAATGATCCCATAGAACTAATCATGAAAAGGCAGCCAATATATATTTCTTTTGATAGAAACCTCAGTTGTTCAGTGAAGATAGTTGAGCAACCTTTGCAATAGACAATGGATGGGTTGCAGATGCTCCTTCAATGTATAAGCAGTTGACTGCAGAAACCTACATAGATCAAAAGCCTCGACTGATATCACGAGCTTAAGTAGCTATACATATTGTAGTCTATCCTTATACATCAAGTTTATTCTCACTCAGACAAACTAAAAACCATGTAGCAACTGAAAGATGGTGATTTTAGTAACTGAGAACATACAATGTTATTAATATCGGTAAAAGGAGTCTCAATCAATGAAAAAGAGCTGCGAATATGGTCCAATACTCCCAGGTATGACCTTCCATTCTGCCTGCATATGATAAATCCCAACACAAACTGTTAAACATAATTTCATGGGGACTCTTGGTGGTAATCTGAACACTAAAAGATGCCCAAATAATTTTGTATAACCTGTAGCTGCAAACTATATTATTACTCTCGCTATTGTTTCCAAAAAAATCATAAGAGTTGATGCCAAACACCCAGAGTGGCTTTGTGAACTCTGCATTCAATGGATAAACAGCTACCAGTTCATTCCTGTCTTCAATCTGTCCAAAATAGGAAAACAAATAACAGTGTGCATTGCAAAGCAGATAAAAACTTATGCATGAAAACAAAGTATTATGACGGGATGAACCATAAGGAGTGAATAAATGATAATATAAAGATGCCTACAGGTATATCTACCTATGGACATGCACAAAGTAAGTTGTACAGAAAATATTTCAGTCACAGAGAAAATATTACCCATTTATAGATATTCCAAAACCCACTTTCTCTATCCGTAATGAAAAAGAGATCTCCTGAAATCACAAATAAAAAACAACAATCAGAACAAACAATGCATAGTAGAGTGCAAGAATTGGTTGCACAAGTTTCTGTCACCTGGAAAGAGGGGGAAAAAAGCATACCTTTTGGGGACCACTTAGGTTCACTTGGGGATTCTATTGTCCTATTATCTCCACCAGCAACGCAAACTCGCTTGCACAAATCTCTGCAAAATGTAAGATTTGGTTAATAGATGTATAGAGCAATTAGCATGCTAAAGGTTGATGATAACAGGTACAGAAAAACCGGACAAGGATCTTGTGAACAAGATGGATAATACAAAATAATAAAAATAACTTAACAGTAGAAAACTAATCTTGACCACATTCAAGAGATAAGTGGATCACCTACAAATACGCCTAATTGAGATTCCAAAAAAAAAAAGATTTCATAAAACCAGGTAGATCTTAACTGATACAAGGTAGGCATAATGGCCATCATGGAGAGATTTCTTCAAAATCTTATTTCCTATTACATGTATACGAGAAGACTTTAATCTTCAACTATAACAAAAGATTTAGCTGAGTACAGAAAACTGTCTTTCACCAGCAGCACTTACCCATTTTCAGAAAAATAACCAACCCAAAGTTGTGCTCTGTCCCAGTGCATGTGTGGGTGACTCCATTCTACCCATGCCATCTTCTTTCCAGTTGGGTCAATCCTTGGGAATGCATAAAAATCATTGCCAGCAACCAGTTTCTTCGGTTCTTGAAGCCATATCATCCACAAGAAGAAAACAAATAAACAACAAAAAAGTGCACAATAGATAGAAACAGTCCATAAATGTCAGTTGATTAAATATTAGATCAGTTAAAAGGTCTCTAATGAAGTTTTTACAGTTACTACTGAGGAACGTATCATAATGCTTAATTTGCATAAAAATATTTTACCTTGAATGTTTCCATGACCTAATTCAATAGAAACAATAGTTGTTGTTGGATTTAAGCTACTCTGGCGACGATCTGCCAAAAACGGAAAAAAAAAAAGAAAAGGAAAAAAAAACTTGAGCAGCTTTTCTGAGGGCATGTCATCATTTGTATGACAAACTTATGAGATACTAACCTTCCATTACAGTGAGATAACGGTTGAAACGAGGATGAAATACACCATCAGCATAGCAAACTACAGGTTCACCATAATCTGGAGTAAGAGGTTCCGGTGAATGACCTGTAAAATAAAGAGCTCAGATAAACGAATAGAAAGATATGCAATTATAAGGCCGAGAGCAGCTTGTTTTGTGTAAATAAAATTGTTGAAGCTTAAGCTAAGCTTGCATAATATTGAAGGGTACACACACAAGATTGAAAATACTTGGTCAACCTTTCCAAGTATAAGCTGCCCACAACAAACGTGGAACCAAGCTTAAACATAAGAAATCTAAGCTCATTAACACTCCTATTATCTACAATTGATGTTGGCAACTAGTGTTACACCTACTGAAATGAACAGGTACTGTACATAGATACGTTAGTGAATGACTAATATGTGAATTAACTTAAAATGAAAGGTAAAATCAAGTCACCATATGAAATGTCTGCAAAGGAATAAAGAACAGATTCTACCTCCAATGAACTGTTTGTACAATCGTTGATCTTTGTAGTTTGAAAAAACAACCATCTCCTCCAGAACTGCAAATGTACCACCCCCATACTCTTGGGCTAAAGTTCGTGCTGCAAACTCTTCAGGTATGACATCCAGAGGTTTATCTCCTTGTTTAACGGGTTCCTTAACGAGTACTGCACGTCTGGAAAATTTTAACTTGGTAAAATGGCAGGCTCATAATCAAATATAGAAAAACCAAAATGGTTACGCAGAAAGCCCAAGGTGTGATGTATGGATACACAACACATTGATCTCATATAATAAGGGTATGTAAACAAACTATTATGATTCATATTGTAAATTATGTTCTGTATATTCTGAACGCTGAAAATATTTCAAAGAAGAAATAAACCTAGTATGTATGTTTGCAATCATGACTATCATATTGTACAGTACACCATTTACAACCGTTTCATTTTCAAAGCTTCGGTTGGATGAACCAGAAAAGTTCAAAATAATTCATTTTAGGGCAGATTTGCAGTTTTATATTCTGTCCTTATGCATATGCTGATCGGAATCCACCCGATATAACGCTCAATATATCATTTTACAGGGCTTGTCGCAACCGATATGGTCTCTAAATATCCTTTATGGCTTTTTAGCTAATTTGGGCTATATAACTCTAATATGGCCGATATATTAGCCGATATGATGGCCAATATATCCTTTTATATGGCTCGTCACAAAACAATATACCGCGTTTGGCAATTTTTGGGCGAGATATCATGATATTCCCATTATATCAAATGACATTTTGGCCCAAAAAAATCAGATGAAATGTTGTAACGTTGATTTGTACTTTTGTTTGTTTCACAAGATTGATTAGTTATCCTAAACATATATTATTTACATTTTGTATGCTTGACTTCATAAAGTATGTTGAGATTACATTTCAGTGCATTATACTATATATGCAGACATCCGTTCTGGAATTCCTATGTTTACCACATATCCCGGATATTTCCCCAATATCCGCAGTTCGATATGAATTTTTGCCATCCGATATTTCCTCGATATCTGATATTTAAAACCTTGTGTATGCACATACATAAATACATAGATACATACATCTATGCATACATAAATATTCACTAGATCATATCAACTTATACACAACACCTATTTACTAAAAGATGAGGTCGAGAAAGCTTTTGATAAATGTAGATTGACAGCAAGGCCAACTATAAAGTCCAAAATTTAGGATGAAAAGATCAGGACTCAAATTATCAAAAACCCGCTATATTTACTAACTAAGGAAGCAGCGACATGACAATTTATGCAGCACATATCAGTGTGAAGATCTTAATTTAAGCTCCTCTATTTTCTCTCTTATATTCTATCTTCTTTGCTCTTATTTTATATCCATCTTCTCCAACTTAAAACCAACTAAAACTGTACATGCAGAAAGCCAACTCCTTGAATAAATAAAACAAATTCAACCTCGAAAAATGGCCTGGCACAATATTTCTCATGTCCAAAATCATAGGCAGAATCCACAATTGGAGCATAAGATGTAACAAATATCCCACTCTCCAAGATCAAAATTGTACAAAACTCCACAAAAAAAAATTTGCCACTCAGAACCATGCATACCAAGTGTTTGTGCAATTGTCTGAAAGAAAACCAACTTTAAAAAAACCAACCAGAAGCCACTTAAAAAAGAAGTTCTAGGGTTTCAACCACCCCTGAAGATTCTTGAGCCTACCCTTTTTCTTTGGGCCGGGTTTCGATCAAGAGCAGGCCTCCATCCCCAGCAACCGCGAACCCGCCGAGCTTCTTCTCGGCCCCGGAGACGACGTCGGCGGTGATCGGAGACTTCCAAGAACCGTACGGCGCCGTTATCTTCTCTCCCTTGTCCACGTTTTGTTCGATTTCAGACGAAGAAGAAGAGTCCATTGTTCGATTATGGGTTGTTTTTGTTGCGGGAAATGGAGGAGAGCGATGACGATGGTGATGATGATGACGTGGGGTTTTTATAGAAATTGGGAGGCGGCGGTGAGCGAGGAGAACTCGACGAGTGAGTGAGAGAGCCGTTGCGGCTGCCGAGCTCATCCTTATAGAGTCAAGTGGATTCTGGGTCAGGCTCGCCAACGACCTTGCTGGCATGCATTAGTTTTTGCTCTATTATTTAATTGCACTTAGATGCCCTAAAGTTTCCCCTGTGTTGCACTCGCGTACCCTCACTTATTTTGGGGAGCACTTACATATCCTGAAGGGTTTGAAAACTTCAACTTAAAAATATCCTGAAATTTTAAAACTTGCACTTAAACACCCTCAAGTTTGAGGATATTTAAGAACTTTGGGTATATAAGTGATGCCAAAACAAGTGAGGGTACATAAGTTTTAAAAACTTTAGGGTATGTATGTGCTGCCAATAAACAGTGAGGGTATATAAGTGTGCAAAGTAGGGGGTGTTTAAGTGCGATTAAGCCTTTGTTCCATCTGTCTTTTACTTTTTCCAACTTGTAATTTTCTTTGGTATAAATTTCTTTCATAAAAAATGATATGATAAGAGTTATGAAGAGCCATTACATCATAGTGGTTAGGATGAGAAATGTTTTTGTTAAAATAAGAGTTGTTTTGAAAATATAATAGACAAAGAAACTTTTTAGCTTATACTGATAGAAAAACTAAACGTAGATATCATAGCTATCTTTAACTTGGATGCTTTATAAGATTTCAACTGATTGTTTTGAAACTTTTTTTTTTTTTTTTTTGAATCAAGTCATAATATCGTTATATGAGTTGAGAGTCATAATTTTATATTCTATATTAAAGTATTATCTTTTATTTTCTTCAGTCCTACTGTGGGCACAACCGTCAGCTTAACCTTTTCTTTTCCTTTCCCTATTTTCTTAATAAGATCTTCATTATTTTTAAGGATTTTCTTTCCTTTTCTCTATTTGGATGAGGAAATCAAGGGGAACTTCATAACTGAAACAATCTTACTTCATGATAACTCCCTCTATGTTCATTGTTACCGGGCTTGCAACTGTAAATCATGGTTTAATAACAAAATTGCAACAAAAATCAACTACTATAATCATCAAAAGATCCAGTTCCACTTATTATAACTTGCATGTTACGCTGCTGAAAGAAAAGTAACCAACATCTCCATCAAAATAAAAAATTAAAAAAAAGGACAAAAAAGTAACCAACACCTCTTTGGGAAAATGTTCATAAATGAAACATCATCCAAACATAATGAAACTGGATTCAAGATATTATCTTAATCTAGATTGTCGATCTTAATTGCAGAAATTTCATCAGCCACTTGGACTTTCCCCACCAATCGAGCAAAGAACATCATCTGTTGCTCCACTGCAAACTTGATATTCTCAGCCTACTCAAAAACACATCCAGATTAACGAGTAGTAGAATATTCATCATAGAGATCAACTAATTTGAGAGTTCATACAGAAACCAGTAAAATTGCACTGGTTATTACCTTGCGAAATCCATGAGGTTCACCTTCAAACTCAACCAAAGCTACAGGCAAACCTTTCGCCTTTAAAGCCGTATATATCTGCCTTGCTTGTTTCGGTGGAACAACCTACATCATATCGACAAACTTATAGTAAGTAATTTGTCATCATTTCCATAATGGGTAGCCAGCAATGTGGTTTATTCCATCATGTTTGTTTCATCTTTTCTTGTTAACAGTGCACTTAATAACCAAGGACTTCGATTTTAAATGTTCTATATGTAAGAGACATGAATCACAACTTTAATGCCTCATTCTTTCTAATTTGATGAGAGTATTTTATTAATTGGAACAAGAAAATTTATTAATTTTCCAGCAGATATGCAACTTCACAAAAGAAATGTAAAGTTCAGGAAATTCATACCTTGTCATCTAAACCTTGGAACAATATCACTGGACAAGCAAACTTATCAACAAAGTTAATAGGCGACCTCTCAAAATATGCACTTTTATCCCCTAACCAAAAAAAAAAAAAAAAAAGGATTTAGTTAACTATCCAAATATAATAAACATATGGGTTAATAGAACATTGATAAACATTAGAAGCTTCAGATGCTTCCATTACTTACCAACAAGATTATCGATGTAGCGAGACTCAAATTTGTGCATTTCTGCCCTCAAAGAAGCCAAATCTGCTATCTGTTGTTTTACCAATACAGAGAATGATTAATCACTTCTGGATAAAGCACAACATAAATACGCTCATGCACGTAGCTTTCTTCAAACAAACAAATCCCTCGTATTCTGGGAAGGTCCTTAATAGAAGCTATTAACTTAAATAGATAATCAAATTTAATTAAATTTTTTTTTTGGAGGATAATATGCCTTTGACGCACATAACAACACCACCAACAACCACAACTACTGCGCCTTTGGCGCACATGGGAATTAAACCCAGGCTCTCCCACGAGGGAGCGACACGGCTTTGCCATGTGACCAACTAGGCTGCCCCAGATTTAATTAAGCTGACGCACAACAAAACTTGTATCAATATAAAACTACCAGCTCTAAACAATACAGTGTTCATAGAACATGTGGCTGATAACTTACACCATAATGGGAAGCACCAGCCTTGAATGTATTCCTGAAAGCAAGACAGGCTAATGTAGTGTACCCACCAGCTGATCTCCCAGTTATACAGAGCCTCTGACTGTCCACCTTTCCACTTTCTGCCTTTTATATCATATAGATCACAAAGATGAATTAGTTATTGGCATCGAGAAAGTAGTTTTAGCATACTTCAAGGAGGAATTTGTAAACAACACCAAGATGCGTTACCAGAAATTCGGCACAGCTGCAACAATCATTTACATCAACAATACCCCATTGACCCCGAAGTCGTTCTCGATATTCTCTCCCATAACCTTCAAGCGCATTCTTATATGAATACCATTCATCAATTAATAGCCTGTATTCTAAAAAACTATATAGTGACAGTAAAATTATTAATCTCATAAACCCAAGTATGTGTTAAGCATAAACCATTGGAAGGCATTATTTATCAGTGACAAGTTTAGAAACACTTGTTATCAGTCAAATCCAGAGGTCAATGACTGAACTAACAAAATGAAAGCTTTATGCAAGCATTTCATTTGAAATGAAGTTTTTCACGTGCCTATAAATATAGCGAAAAATTTTAAGAACAAACCAGTGCTTCCTCCATAATTCACATCAACATAAGCCCATCCGCGACTGGTCCAGTACTGGATATTGAGATCCAACACTCCCAATGACTCGATGGTAGGCCCTCCTGCATGTAATTATTTAAACTTTACAGAGCAGTATGTAGTATAATGGAAACTACTGTTTCTCAAAACCTTCATGAGATATTTCTGTAAGCATGCATCCATATAGAGAGCTGAATGACATATAAAGCAATTAAGTCATCAGCCACAAAGACCTCCCTGCATCGTTATTACCATCTAAATTTTCTACTACTAAAATGGACTCAGGCAGTCAGCTATTGAAGCAGAAAGAGCCATGAAAGCTATGATGAAATTTATAAACAGCTATAACTCAGACAGTAAATAATCTAAACAAATATTAATAGATAATAATTGTTGTAGTCGTAGAAGCTTGCAGTCATGTTTAAGGACAATAAGACGAAGACCTAAATGAATCACATCCCGGGCATCAAACATCTGAAATAACAAGAAAAATCAAGTAAATTAACCCTAAATTATATTTAAAATTTTTCTTGTAAGATTTAGTGAAAAATTGTTCATGGAGGGTTATGTGCAATCTCTTAAAATTCAAGGGGTTTAGTGAAATAAAAAAGTCGAGGGAGGTTTAGTGCAACTCCCCCAAAGTTAGGGGAGTTTTCTGTAATTATCCTTAAATTATATTTGTATCTCTTTTGGAAGAAACTATACACATCAAAGTGTCAAACATTTCTTCAAAGGTGCTAAAGGATCCAAACTCTTAGTTGAAATGCATCATGAACAAAAGTTTTCAATTAGAGAATAAACAACTGAGACGCTAGTCTTTCATTTTATTTGATAGAAACCATGGAAACCTGAGAACTATCCCTTGTTTCACAGTTGATTGATTCAATTAACAGTTCATGGATAACTAGATATGAGCATCCTTTTGCCTTTTCCAAAATTTCCATTGCACACTTTGAGGAACAAAGACTACTGTAATGCTAACTCTAAATCTCATGCTAATAAATAGTGCAAGCTCAATGATATAGCTTGATGATGATGAATAATCAGAGGTTACATGTTGCACTACACTTGCTCCTTTTGGGTCTATATTGCTGCATTGTTTTGATAACGGACTTACACAAAGTCCTTGATTTTCCAAGTAAGAAGTGTTTGAGAATGTATAAAATTGTTCTTCTTGAGAGATTCTTCCAATCAAATTATTGGAGAGGTTTAGAAAACATAAAAAATTAAGAGATGTCAACTCTTGAGGAATCTCTTCTAATAGCTGATTTACAGAAAGGTCTAATTGTTCAAGCTGCGTCATGTTTCTAATGGACAAAAGAATCTTTCCCGTAAAGCTATTATGTGATAAGTTCAACATGTAGAAGTTTTGCAGTTCGCCGATCACTTTTGAAATATTACCTTCAAATCTATTATTTGAGAAATCAACAAATGTAGATGTTATTAATAAGATTCTCACAATGGTAAAATTATGTATATTATTTATGATTAAAACTTTATAATATTTCACGTAATGAGTTTCAATATATCATTTACCTCTTCGATTCACAAACGAAGAGTTCATCATGAATTTCAAGTTGTTAAAATATTTTAAAGGCAAATTTTTTAGCGAAGTGATTGGAAGAAAGATCAAATAATCTTAGTTTTAAAAATATTTTATCAAGAGCCTCATAGCTTTCCGTAATTTTCACTTGCCCATAAAACGCATTTCCTTGGAGAATAAGAACAATCAAGTTAATCATATGTCCTAATTAAAATGAAAAAGTGTTTGCCATATGATTGTTTTCATTATCTAAAATTTTTAGTTGACCTACAATTAAACAAAGTTCAGGATAATGGGTCTTTCAAATGATTGTCACTAAGAACCAATGCTTGTAAAATGAAAAAGTGTCCGCTATATCACTATTGAATTTGAACCTCTCCAACAACGGATTCACACATTTGGAAGAAACATTTAATTTCTCTATAAAACCATTCTTCACTCTTGATCTCCATTCTAACATGTTTTAGAGACCAATTCCATTATTTCTCCCATTTGTTTCCTATCTAAATTACTCAAACAATAACATCTCATGCGCTATCCCTTCCAACATTTCCTCCTACCTTAATGAAACTATTATGTTGTTAATCGCTAATAATAATCTCAAAGGACAAATCCCAACGTCTATCTGTGAAGCACACAATGTCCAAGTCCTCGATTTGTCTCAAAATAATTTGAGTGGTCCCATATTGTCATGTCTTTTCCAAAATAACAACGCCCTTTATGTGTTGAAACTAAGAAGGAACCAACTCCAAGGGACTATTCTTATGCGTCTTAATAAGACATGCAATCATTTGAAAGACCCACTATCTCGAACTTTGCTTAATTGTAGATCACTAAAGGTTTAGACATTGAAAATAGTCATATAGTGGATATTTTTCCTTTTTTGTTGGGACATATAATTAACCTGACTGTTTTAATCTCTGAGAAAATGCACTTTATGGGCAAGTGAAAATTACAAAAATACATGTAGCTCTTGATAAAATATTTTCAGAAGTGCGATTATTTGATCTTTCTTCTAATCACTTTGCTGAAAATTTACCTTCAAACTATTTTAACAACTTGAAATCCATGATGAACTCCTTGATTGTGAATCGAGGAGGTAAAGGATATATTGAAACTCATTATGGGAAATATAATGAAGTTTTAATCATATATAACAAGTATGATTTTACCCTTGTGAGAATCTTAATAATAACATATACATTTGTTGATTTCTCAAACAATAGATTTGAAGGTAATATTTCAAAGGTGATCGGCAAACTGCAAAGTCTCTACATGTTGAACTTATCACATAATAGCCTCACGGGAAAGATTAATTTGTCCATTAGAAATATGACGCAGCTTGAACAATTAGACCTTTCTGCAAATTATCTATTAGAAAAGATTCCTTAAGAATTGATATCTCTCAATTTCTTATGTTTTCTAAACCTCTCCAAAATTTTATTGAAAGAATCCCTCAAGGCGAACAGTTTAATACATTCTCAAACACTTCTTACCTGGAAAATCAAAGACTTTATGAAAGTCTGTTATCAAAGTAATGCGGCAATGTAAACCCAAAAAGAACAGGTGTAGTGCAGCATACAACCTCTGACCATTCATCGTCATCAAGCTGTATCATTGAGCTTGTACTATTTGTTAGCATGAGATTTGGAGTTGGCATAGAGTGGTCTTTGTTATTCAATGTGTACAATGGAAATTTTGGAAAAGGCAAAACGATGCTCATGTCTAGTTATCCATGAACTGTTAGTTGAACCGATCACCTGTGAAACTAAAGATAGTTCTCAGGTTTCCACGAAATAAAATGAAAGACTAACATCTTACTCATAATTGCGGGGTTCCCCAGACCCCCTTTGAATCGTCGTATAGTTCTTGCGAACCGATTTCCGGTACATTTGCAAACCGATTCCCTCCGATACACAAACCAGTTCTCCAAAATTGACGTACCACTTACAAGTATGCTAGATACAAAGTCGCTTTAAGTGAAAGTGTGCAAGACGCAATGCAATGTGTGCAATTAATTGTCACAATAGAGTATATGAGCTGATGATTTTACTGTAACTAAACACGTATGTTAATTAAATGTAAATCGAAACCATAATTCTAAAACGAGCTCTATGAAAAAAAATAGAACAAATAAACAAACTCCATCAAAAAGAAGTATTTAAGTATCTCGTATAAAAAAATTAAAATTCATAATTAGCTTTCTAGTTTTCTATTATATACTTTGAAAAATTTTAAGCGCACTCAAAAATTTTTTACAACCTACCACTAACCGAACTTGAGTACCAAAGCAAGCTACTCTCTAATGAATCCAAATTTTCTAAGTGGCGAATTGCGTACCCGAATTCGTACAGTGATCCGCTTCGTACCGCGTACTATGTAAATATGGTCTCAGTTTGGTATGTTTATTCTCTAATAAAAAACTTTCGTTCCTTATGCATTTCACCTAAGAGTTTGGATCCTTTAGCACCTTTGAAGAAATGTTGACACTTTGATATGTATAATTTCCTCCAAACGAGATACAACTATAATTTAGGGATAATCATAGAAACTCCCCTAATTTTTGGGGAGTTGCACTAACCCCTCTCCCCTTCCCCCCAACTTTTTTTATTCCACTAAATCCCCTGAACTTTACGAGATTGCACATAACCCCCACTGAACGTTTTTTTCACTAAATCGTAACTGGAGAACAATTTTACCTTTTAGAATATGGAAGAACAGTTTTTACCTTTTAGAAGATGGAAAACATATATTTTGAAATTACATAAAATGTAATGCAAAAGTGCAAAGGGCCATTGTAGATTAATTCGTAAAAAATAACATTTCTTCAGTCATAAGCATGCAATTCCAACAAAGAATCCATAAACTATAGCAAGCAACGTAAACAGTCATAAACATCTCAAAAAAAAAAAGAAGGGTAAGGGTATTCATTGAAGTAATTTATGACAAGTAAAACTTCATACCATGGCTTTCGAGTAACAAAGGAGGCTTTTCATCTGCAGTAGCTTGATAATTAGGGTTTGATGGGGGATAGAAATATGCATAAGCTTTTTGACCAGGCACCGCAGTAGGAAACTCGATAAGCTCTGGTAGACTAAAGTATGACTTGTACTTTGCAACTTCTGGTGATGAAGACCAAATTACTGAGAATTCTTTTACTTTTGATACATTTTCATGCAGAGTTACCTGATAATATCAATAGAATTTGTATAAGGTTCATAAACACATCTAGTGACGAGATCTTTTTGCTTGTAAATCATCCATCACTCAGTCTTAGTTGTCCTCAACCTTTGCAATTGACAGTGGATGGGTTGCAGATGCCCCTTCAACATAGAAGCATGAGGATGAAGAAGTCTAGGGAAGAAAGAAATGTCAGTATCTTTTATGTAATCAATCATATATTCTGGTGAATTAGCTACCTCAATAACATGGAAATCTTTAAGTATTTATGTTTGAGCCTTTTTAACTCCATAATGTGAACTTACAATATTAGCAATATAGCTAAAAGGAATATCAAGAGGTAAAAAAGAACCCCGAACATGATCCAACATTCCCAAATATGATTTCCCATTCTTCCTGCATAAGAGAGACTGACACCATTAGTCCAGCTAAGTTGATCATAATTTGCATAAGGAGAATCATGTCAGCTATGAACTGAACACAAAATGGAGTGGCATTTAGCTTCAGAACCTGTAACTGCATATAATAGTATGATTCTCTCCAACCTTTCCAGCAAAATCGTAGGAGTTTATGCCAAGAACCCACATTGCTCTTGTGAATTCCGCATTCAAAGAATAAACAGAAACCACCTCGTTTGCATGTTCGGTCTGCGCATAGAAAAGAAGATATTCGGAAGTGAACTGATTAGTACCCCAACATTATTGAATATTATCCCTCACATATTATATAACCTTAACCATTACATTTAAACTGATTTTTTTTATCACTGGAAGATTAAGCTTTACAGTTCAATACACGAAAAGCGGACAATATATGATATAAGAAACATCAGATAATGAACATAAATATGAGCAATGCAAAAGATGAGTGTGTATTCCAAATGAAGAAAGCTTTGACTGAATGGACAACCTTACCCATTTATAAATATTCCAAAACCCATTCCTCCTATCGCTAATGAAAAATAATTCTCCTGAAAAATAAAGCAACGTAGAAATGCTATTTTCAGTAAGTAGTGACTAGAAACCCATTAAAGTCACCACTAAAATTAAAAGGTAAGAAAAATCAGACTCTTGGAACAATAAGTAACAGTTATAGTGAAAGAAACAAAGCTATCTTATTATCTCACGTTGATCTTTTGCTTCTCAATAAAATAAAATAGATAAGCTACTTCATTGGCATACTGATAAGGAACGGCGAAGACAGACTTGGATGGAATCTGAAGAAGGGCCATTGGATCAGTGCATAAATCACTAAGTCCCCCCTGATTTGCACTGATCCAAGGACTCTTCTCCCATGGAGCACCATATGATAAACTTCACAAAACAAAATCTTCAGTCTTAAACCTCCCAATCTCAGAGAACACAAAAAGAATCCAACTAACCATTATGTTAACGTATAAAATTATAACTCTCAACCCTCAGCACAACTTCAGAGTTATGGTGCACTGAGAGGGAACTTTAAGATGGTACCAGAGCAATCTAGATTTGAATCTTATAGGCCACAAATTTCTAAACCGGAATAAATGAAAGATATCGCTTCATTAGTCTAGGTTTAGCCCATGAAAGGTTGCTCAATCTGTGGGGATATGTTAAGAGTATAAAACTATAACACTCAAAACTCATCATAACTCTTCAGCAGTATGCACGGTCGATAACTGTGATGGATAATTATGCTTAATATTAAAGTAGAGAGAAGTCTTCATCACTTAAATTAATTACACCAACAGGGGTGCGCATAATTAAAATAAACCAGGGCAATGCAATGGCTCCATCATTTAAACGATTCTCATAGAAATTACTTACAACTTACAAGCAAGAAAGATCATACACATGAAGAAAAGAAAACAGACCAACCATACCTTGGGGGGACCATTTAGGTTCAGTTGGAGCCTCAACTAGTGCCTGATCACCACCAGCAATACAGACTCGCTTAGATAAATCACTGTAAAGAATCATGAAATGGCGATTAGGAAAGTGAAATGCCTCAACCATATAATTACCTATGCCAGAGTGTAAAAGATAATGTAAGACCAAAGTATAAGAAGCAAATCCCCTTAATCTATACTATTTATATAAGAGGACTGAGGTGTTAAAACTTTTGATTGCCTCTTTTACCCTTCCAAGTTTTGATAATTTTCAATAATGCCTTGAAATTTATTCAATTCATTCTATTTATTACACTATAATTAT
>JBAKGM010000139.1:4070458-4083331 GCA_037177215.1 Asparagus racemosus | reverse complement strand
ACTGACAGTTTTGTCAGTCTTTTGGCAGGCTTTCAGCCCATTTCCCTCTCTAAAAGAGGCAACCAAACGGGCCCTAATTACAATTCTAACCGTCGGGCCTGCTTGTTTGCACGAAAATAAGAAGTAGCTGAAGTAAAGAAATTAGGGATTATTTCTGCTATTTTTGAGATGAAATGTACATTTGTTTAAAAGCTGTCGTGATGCATACGTGACATCTTTATTTCCTGAATCTTTTTGCTTCCCTCAAGGCTCAGAAATGCTTCGGAAGTAGCTAAAATTGAGTCTTGTTACTGCATGGATGTTCTCTATTTCTAAATAAAATCTTGAAAAATCCTCTCTCTTCCTAACAATATTTATGATTGCTACCAAATAAAAAAATTAATGAAGTGGAAGAAACACTTTTTCCTCTATTTCTAAAAATTTATGAAACAAACAAAAAAGATAATACTTCCGTTACTTTCTACTTTGTAATTTTAGAAGTAATAAATTTAATTTACTTTTTATTTCTGATACTTCCTGTCAACCAAACAAATCTATCTAATTTATAAATAGACGGTTGGAATTATAGTTGCAGTGTTTGTTTCATTCCATTTGTTCTTTTAACGATTGCGACCGTAAAAATGAGTTATTTTTGTAAAAATAGTTTTTCGTCAATATAGTTATGAATCATTTTATAAAATAAAGGATAAGTTGTTGATGATCCTCCTTATTTGTACCTTCAATGCCATTTGTCATAACACAACTAACTTTATTACCACTTATTATTCCTATATTGACATTGTGAGAATGATATATAAGTTGCAGATAACACTCTCTCCCTTATATTGATGGTACTTATTGTTGATAAATGAGTTGAAAGATGCTAAGTGCTAGGGGCAGATCTATTTATAGCGGTGTCACACGACAGCACTTCGCTCCAAGATCCTAAACACCTAAGCCCATTAATAATTAAAAAAATTCTCATCCCAACACAACCTATTATCCTATCGCATCTCATCCTAACCCTACTAAATAACCTGACGAATTATCAATTGTGTAAAATATTCTGGTCATAAAGAACATAAGAGAATTATTAGTAGGGGGAAAGAAACACAAGATAGCAGTGGCTAGCTGAGGGACAAGATTATTTATACAGTGGTAATAGTATACAACCCACAAAGATGTGAAGTCATCTAACATCCCTCCTCTCTGATGACTTTAAGCCACATGTTGGGATTTCATGCAACAAGTTTATGTTTTGAGTTATTAATGTTATTTTATGTATTGAATTTAGGGTTTTTTTAGGGTTTCTAGGATTGGGATTGTTTGTTCTTGCTACAGATTTGACTTTTTGCTCATGATTGAAAACTCGTTGGTGGACATATATAAAATTTTCTAATCATTAATTATGTTGTGACACCACTTTTCAGAAATTCTGGATCCTTCACTGCTAAGTGCTACCGTAGGTATGGATAAGGGTGATTATTGTGATTTACCCCAAAAAATAACACTATTTCCTAAAAAAATAAACAACTATAAGTATATCTGTTTTAAAAGTTAAATTTATATCACTTCAACAGAAAATTAAGGAGATTGCTCAACTGGGTGTTTCAGTTAGCTCATTGTTTTAATATATATATATATATATATATATATATATATATATAGACACACACACACATCATTCCTGATGATGCTAAAATTAGAATCAGCCTAAAGGATCAATTTGTAGAAGACATCGAGAACATATTTTATAGCAGAGAGTATCACAATGCTGCTTAATTAGTCTCTATCCAGAATTAGTACTCCAATTAAGTATTGAACAGCTTTACTGTGGGAAGAGTTCTGAGTCCTACAAGGAAGTAGATCAATGAGGTTGAGTTGTTGAAAACCTGTGATAAATTCAAGTAACTCATTATTACCATCAACTAGCAATAATATTGATATATTTCTTATGTTATCCAGTTAGGCCAAATTGAGTCCTTCAACTCATTTCCATTCTAGTGCTGCTGCGTGACCCAAATATCATACTTCCTTTTGAGAGAACTGCCATTTCGACATCTTGGCAGATACTGATGCTGTCGATTTTGGTAGCGTAGACTTCAAGTGCTGGATGTGTATATATCTCCCAACTCTTGCAATATATTGATGTGTCACAAAAAACTAAGACATGCATCATCAGACACTGAAAAGGTTGAAGGAGCATAAAAATGATGCGGCTAGAAACCATCATTATGGGCTCTGCGTCGATTGCTGCCATGTTTATTTTAGGGTTACTTGCAATAGATCACCTCCTATAGCATCGCAACGCATTTAAGATCGCGTTTAGCAAACAACAAAGTATGCGTCTTCTAATTAAAGTTTTCTGGTTGTACTGTGATCTGTAGTCCATAACATGATCTCCGCGATCCATCGTGACAGTTGAATAGACATTGAACTACACTGACAGCCAGTAACATACTCCACTTGCTTCATCCATTTTGCTCAAATGTCTCTACAGAATGATTCAGAAAGAGTTGTTTCGGTTTAAGTATCAAGAAGTCGGCTAGCAAAAGTCTACTAATTAATGCTTTTGCGCACTAAATCCAGGGCAAATACCTCAGCAATGTAGACGGCAGGGTCTCAATTTGCTCAATTTGCAAATTCTATGTGTTGCCAGTTTACCCATATGGGAAAATGTTGTAGATTATCTTAATCATTTTATCATAAACGTGTAATTAAATCTTTTGCAATTTCAATACCAATCAACAGTCGTAGCCACTGATGTTGATTAATAACAGAAGATGATTATGTGTGACTACAGGTCTATGACAAAATTCAAATCAAAACTTTGGTGTCTAAACAATTAGCATCTAGCTAGGCTTCATGAACAATGAAAATGTTGATCTATCACGGTTACTGTAATCACAACTATTCGTGCAGCTTCACAAAAACCATGTCTTTAATTAATATTTGCCATAAAAGTAGAACATGGTTTAATTGGCCTATAAATTAACAATAAATATGACATCTTTAACAAATCTACACAATAAAACAATATAATGAGTCAATGAGATAAATATTATTCAAGCTAGTCAAATTATATTATTAAACCCCACTATTTAATAACCCAATCCAAACCCTAGAACTTCACCTGCCGAAACAAGCAAGTGGCATAAATTATTAATTTCCACCATTATTGCTTGAGTAGTTCTTAATTCTAGAACTCTGCAGACATAAAGAAGACGTCACCGATAAAAGAAATAGAAGGATGAACCATCAATGGCCTTTATCAAAGGAAAGACAGCACATGTTCTCTGGACCACAATTTCTGAATCACTTACCTCTTTTGATTTGATGCCCTTCTTTTAACAAACCCCACTGGTTTTTGTTACTTGAATAAGTTCAACTCAAGGAACAAGATTATGGAGCGTCACTTTCATGAAAAATCTTATGTTGGGTGATCATGGCTTATTTGTAAGCTAGAGATAATGCATACGTGACAAGAAAGGGTTAGTTACAGGTAGCATGCTTGTATTATATAGGAAGTAAGGCATTTATTACCCTTAAATTTTTTTTATTTAAACCACTTGGTATCCAAAGGGAGTTATGTCACCGTTATTTGCACTCATATTATAAGTGATGTACGTATGCTCAATGCCTATAATAATTGAAGGTCTCTCTGAAACACATTGAAATATAAGGGAATCTCTCTTTTAACACATTGGCCACATGATATACCGACTTGACTGGTATAGATTACATGGAGAGAAGATAAAAAATTTATTTAGATAATAAATGGTTAACCCCCATCTAGCACAAGAGTGTATATATGTGCATTTCATCCTATAAGGAAAGATGTATGACTAACAATAAAAGGGTCCAATACCCCACGTGGTCTCCATACAAAGAACTCCCTACTAAAGTTTTCTTCCACTCTTTCCTTCTTGCTTTGCAAGAGGAAAAAGGAACAAACCTTTTTCATGATGATTGAGCCTAATAATGGAGAAAAGCAGATTAATGAAAATCAGGTAAAGGAAAATGGTAAGTTAGCTAAAAAGGGGGGCATGCTTCAGCCGACAAAGATACTACCCATGCTCACATGACCTATGCTTTTGTAGGAGTAATTATATCCTTTAAAAGAAAAGTTTGATGAGATACAGAGAAGGCTTAAGAGTACCATTGCTCTAGTATTATTATTGTACATTTCATTAATTATCCGCTCCTTAATTAATTAAATCTATCGGACATCTTCCACCATTTTGATAAATAAAAGGTATCTCAAAGCATGGCTGCCTCTGTTTGCAGGAAAAAGATGTCAAAGACAAGTCATGAACATCTACCTACCTTTAATACATATGTTCATCTCATTATCATATTTATACAATTACACTATGCCTTTTATGTTATTCTCTCCTAATTAAATATTTTCAAACGGTTTGCGTTGGCAAAAAAAACCCACATGCGTACAAATGAGCTGGTCTAGAAGTATTTTATATATTAATGAAAAATAAGGTCTCAAAAAAAATATATGATGAATGCCACCTTTAAATTAACATCTGAACTCTATATGTCCAGATGATCCATGAACCAATCAAGTCAAAAACAATCGGTAGCGTACTCAAAACATCTTACATAGAAAACAGATAAAGATTAACCATATGAAAATTCTTATAATTTAATACGGTAGGTAAAGATCTCAAAAGAAACTAGAAATACATCACGAAATAGTAAATGATGTATACTGACAAAATTTGAACATGCAGAAAGAATGAAAGAATGCAAGATTTCTTGAAATGTCCAAAAAAGAAAGCAAAAAAAAAAAAAAAAATCTCAAAAAAGGAGGGAAAGAACTTATCAAATAAGATAGAAAAAAAGTCTCCAAAGAAGTAACACAAAGAAAAGGAAGAAAGAGGAGAAGAGTGTCTCCCAATTCAGATAGACCATAGAACTCATAATCTTTTCCTTCATTCCAATTACCAAACAGAACTTAAACCAGTCGATCCACATTCAATTCAAGTGCCTAAGAAGTATTGCCATCTTTAAAATTGTATAAGTACACAATTCATGACATATATAAGGAAATACTAGTCATTTCCTTAAATTAGAAGAAACCAGTGGCTTGACAAAAAAGCTATGCGCTTGATGATTCTACTCAAGATGGATATACCAATAATTAGCAAAGGCTATAGATTGAAGTGAAAGCATAAAAGCCTACAGTGGTAAACCCCATGAATTGACCACAGAATCACATGCCAAACTAGCTAAAAGGCTAAAAAGGCCTCCTTTTTAGTTCTTCAAACCTTAACAGTCTCTTTCTGGTCCTCTCCCTCCCATTCCTTATCCCCCCTCTCACTCACTAAATTTGGTCACCTTCAAAACCAACTTGGAGAAGTGTCCCCCTTTGCCCACTTACATTAAAAGAGAAGATGAATGAAGATTCTTGTACACATCCAAATTCAACTAACAACCTTTAATATGAATGCATGAGGGTTGAATTAGGTACAGCTACTTAGTTAATCTCTTCTAAGGATTCTGTCTAGAGTGGTATACCAATATGTCTCATTTAGTTCTCAATAAGATTTGTTGAATTGAGATGTATCCATTTCGAAAAAGGGGTTTTTAGATATTAGCCCCTTACATCATAAGTAATTTGTTATTAGCCCCTTAAATCTCCATATTTTGATATTAGCCCCCTAAGTTACTGTCACGTGTTAATATGAGGGGCTCATATCAACACATCATGGCTATTTGAGGGGCCAATATCAAAATATGAACCTAGCCATAGGGGCTCATATCAACATACATAGCTATTTGAGGGGCTAATATCAAAATATGAAGATTTACGGAGCTAATACCAAATTACTTAGGATGTAAGGGGCTAATATCTAAAAAAACCCTTCGAAACAATGCAACTTTGTGTATGAAGATAGTAGTATACTAAAATAGTAGCCACCGGTAGCATGAACTAGTCCATGTCTTTTGGGATTACAATGTATAATCTATAGCTATAGCTTATTTATTAGTGAGATTATATTGTTATCTTGGAAACAATAATATTTAGATATTAATTTTCATTAATATTGCTATGAGAGAATGATATTGAAGAGTGTTATTTTTGAAGATGTATTTATCAGAATTATAATATTACCACTTTGTGATAGTCACTCTCATATGCATCATGCTAGTAACAGCTAGTTTTGCACTGACTCAAAAATTCTTTACCTTTGGTCACTTGGATCATGTCATTTTCAAACAGAAACACTCTTTTGAAATTTCTTATTCTTCCCTCTCTCTATATATATGCCTCCAACACCCCTCTTCATTCTAATTATATTAAAATAAAAAATTAAAAAAACTCTCTCCTTCCAATTCTCAACTCCACACTCTCAAACAACCTCCTCTCAACACCCTCACCAATGCCACCGCTACTCGAAAACCCGGCCCTCGCCGCGCTCCTCCGTCCATCATCCAAGGACGACCACCACCACGGCCCCCACCAACGCAAGCCCAAACTATCCGGCGGTGGGCCCACCAACATCTTCCGCATGTTCAAGCTCCTCCCCATGCTCTCCACGGGCTGCAAGATGGTTGCCTTATTGGGCCGGCCCAATAAAGCCATGCTAATGGACCGGGCCACTACCGTCACCCTCTTCGGCCCACGAAAAGGCCGAATTTGCCTCGCAATTCAAGAAGACCCCCGCTCTACTCCCTACTTTCTAATTGAACTCCCAATTCTCACCACTTCCCTTCACAAGGAGATGGCCTATGGTCAGGTGAAACTGGCACTTGAAAGTGAAACAAAAACTCATAAAAAGAAATTGGTTGAAGAGTATGTTTGGATTGTTTACTTCAACGGGAGGAAGTCGGGTTTCGCGGTTAGGCGGAAGTCGAGTTCCGAGGACGAGAAGCAAGTGATGAAGGTGTTGAGAGGGGTGTCGATGGGGGCCGGGGTTTTGCCGGAGAAAGGAGGAGGAGAGGAGAAGGATGGAGACCAGTTGACTTATATGCGGGCCCGGTTCGAGCGAGTGGTGGGGTCCAAGGACTCAGAGGCATTGTACATGATCAGTCCGGATGGCGCAATGACCGGACCGGAGATCAGCATCTTTCTCGTCAGGGTCAAGTGATTATATAAATGTTCTGGTTCAAGGATCGACAAAGTACATTGTTATATTCTTAGTTAGTTTGTGTAAATAGGTTTGTTGAAAATAATGCCGCAATAATTGATAGGGATGAAGGGATTAACTAGTTAGGTGTGCAATTGTTTTAATGCACGCATATGCCATTATTTTTGATGGGTGATATATATCCAACTATTGGTTAAGGGAGCTAAAATGCCTAACATGGTTTGTCTTGTCACATGACATGTATCACAACTTTTTTTTTTTTTTTTTCCCTTTGGGTGTGTTGGTACAAGTAAGCATTAAAATTCTTATGAATAAATACTTGAAGCCAAGTATCATATCATGGTGCCTTCATTATTGGACGTTCAGTTGTAGGTTTATAAATGTTTGTTATGGAATTGGTTTAGATTAGCGTTAGGATGCCCAAATCGAGGCCAAACATTTTGTTATATAAGAACTTAAGATTCTGGTATAATGTTAATTTTGGATATATTGAATGTAATTGGATCTAGGATGTTCTGAAATATAAAAAGAACACGAGAAATCTTAATGCACCATCATGACATCATCATATGCTGCTCAAATTTTAGTAAATTTCCTTTATTCTACCTAAAACCTTGACCAATAAATTCAACCACTACCAATGAAATCATAAAGAAGTGTAAAGTGAAAGATTTTTGTGATGTTCTTGCATATCCATTCACAAGGGAGGACACATGACAGAAACAGGACCATATTGTTTTGCTGGTAGGTGCTTAATTTTGAGGTAATCAGTATATGTATGGGCCCAAGCAATCACTCGTTAATGGGCCTCCGGTCACATGGAGGCTCCACATGAAGGGAAAGTGGTTCTCGCGGAGTCCTATTTGTTGAAAGATGCTCATGAACTAATCCTCAAGGGATTTGAAAGCAAGCATCAATCAGCATCAAGCATGCGTAGTTCCAGCTCATTCTCAAATTGCAATTTTTAAAAAAAAATCCTAATAGAGGGTCCTGTCTAGAAAATATTACATTGAGAAAGTAAAATAATACTTAATACAGAATATAATGAAAACATAAAACATTGGTGTAAACAATTTGGATCAGTAAAAACACTATAAAATATCAGCAATATCATCAACTGTAAATTTAAAATAGCCACCCGAATAAATATCTTGATTTTGTATAGAAGATGCTAGGGGTGGAAATGAACCAAATAAATGTTTGAGTTTACTAACGAATAGAATTTAACCAAATGCATATTCGATTCGTTTGTCTATCAAATATTCGTTTAAAATTTGATCATTTATTATTTGTGTTATTGCATATATGATGTCATATTTTTAACCCACTCACCATTTCTATTTAACTTTTATGTACTAATTTTAAGACTTAAAAATAATCTTAAATATGTTTTCTAATAAAAATTTTACTTTTAATATATATACATTAGATATTATAAAGGAATAGTTTTTATTTATGGATTTAAATACTATTTAAAATTTAATTTCTTTAGAGGAATAAATATACTTTGATATTCGATAAGTATCCGTGAATGTTTATCAAATATCAAGTATTCGAGTTCGAACTCGAAAACTCCATATATGAATATTAGAGTCCACATTCGAATTTGATAATTTTAAACAAATATAAATACGATCATCTTAGTATTCGATTCGATTCGATCGTTTACCACCCCTCGAAGATGCCCTATACGATTTTCCTCTCAAATTGCTTAAGTTTAAGCCTATGGATGTCCAACGGGCCCAAGCCATTCAAACGTAAAGCCCATAACTCGGTGGATGATGGGTCATAGTTTTCGTCTTTTAAAGGACTGAAACCCCTACGCTCTGTTTGTTGCATAACGAAGTTTTTTATTTTAATGGGTCTACTCTCTAGATTAAATTAATTTTTTTTTTCACCCACGTCTCATGATCTCAGATGCAAGTTAGTTTTTCCAAAAGGAAAAAGTACAATGCTCTCCATTCTGTTCAAAGGCTTTAGTTCATTTAAAGATAAAAAATATATATTCATGTCCAATTTTCAGGCTACATTTTATCAAGAAATGGAACAATTATCAATCAAATATTTAGACCATAGCCCAACTTTGGCTAGATATGATGGTCAACAGATTTCTATGTTGTGACAAAATGTGCACTTTCTTCAAACTACATGTATCATAACACATTTAATACTTGTTGACCCTTTAATTGAACTTTATATGGTGGTATAGATATGCATGGATGATAAAAAGCATATTACAATTGATTATATTGGCAGATATGCCAAATATGCATTGTCACCGCATTTAATGAAATGATATGTCAACATATAAAGTGCCGAGATCCACCTGCTTTGATATATGGTTAGTAAAATGAGACTCGCCATCAATCTACCCCATCAAACTCATTTAGCAAAATAAACATCACATTGTGCATCTTTTTCATTCTGTTCTAGGAAATCAAGCAACAAACTTTTGTTTCATTATTTGAACGCACAAGACTTTTGCCTTGTCCTCAAAGGATCACATTCTTACATATCAATAACTTTATAAATCTATAAATTCACAGCACGCCACAAAAGATGGTACGTACTAACATTGCGAACTTGATACTCAAATTATCACTTTGTGGTTTTTGACTGCCTGAGTCTTCTTTCATCAGAGAGGAGTTTAGCAAAGCGTGTGAGCTCTTCTTCATTAGTTCCCTCTCCATTAACAGCCTCAAACATTCCAGTCTCCAAGTTCACCCTTGAAACTGGCTTCTTTAAGAGATCATTGCCTATCTCAACAAGCTTTGATAGGTTCTCTTCAGTTGAGACATCCACAGATGCAGCGTCTCCGGTCAAAGTATCATCCTATTTGCAGTAAATAATCACTTACACGGCTGGTCAATCGGAGTAGAAGTGATAATTTTGCTTGCAGTGTTCATAGTCTTCTCATGCATAATGTCGTCAGTTATTTTAAGTGAATTTTAGAGTGACACATGGCTAATGTGTTTCTCTATATTTTTTATTGGTGTGTTGTTGACATGACACGCATTTAAACTACCAGCCATGGTCTGGATAGTTATGAATTAGACTACAATACACTAGATGTATGTCACGCCAGTCCCCATTTATGTGGACTTCTTCCTATAATGTCAAAATGTGGTTTAGGTTGGTGGAGATTAATAGTGTTAGAGCTAATTTTTATTTTCTTCTTATTTTCATTGATTCTTGAGAAAGGGCTTTTAGATGAAATATTTTTGTTACTTATTTTGAAGTAGCTTATTGACTTGACAATTTCAACGATTTCTTCTCCTCATGAAACTGTTTTCAGTCTAATTACTTAATGGAAGAATAGAATTCATGCAGCAAACCCCAAAACTGAAATAAAGTCGCTAGTCCAGTCACTCTATATATATCTACCTTATATATTAAAAAACAAAATAAAATTACCTGTATGCGGAGATAATTGGTTTGACAATGGAGAGCTTGAAAGAGAATGGAAGCATGGATGTCAACCATATCAGCACTTGCTTGATTAAACATCTCAATTAAAGGAGTATATCCCTTACTGTATAACCATCCAAAAACACCCCATTTTGATGCCTCTTTTGCTGTAAATCTCCCTTCATCTCTTGGTGTACCCGTACCTAGAGAGAGAACTACAAACCTCCCATAATCCATGGGCTTTATGGGAAAGAAATCTTGGTTTTGCTTGAATATCTCCTTTGTCACCATGCTCATAGCCGTTAATGTCTGATCAATAGAATGATAATATTTTATATTAGCAGATTTATATGACGTTGTCCTTTTTCCGTTAGAAATGTTTATGACAATTCTCCCATGTAAAAAAAAAATGCTCAAATATATTTGTAAGTTCAATAATTAGGATCCTGCCAATTCAAATCCTTCAAATTGAAAGTACGTAACGTTGAACGAGTAGCAACACATGCACAACATAGAAATAGAATTACAGCGGTTTCGAAGTTTTTTTTTTTTTTTAACTTGTATCAAGTGATATAAAATTAATACAAATTTTTTTTTGGGAGAATTTTCCGAAATGTTAATTTTCAAAACATACGATACGTACGACATAGTTAAAACACGTTGAAATCATTCGACATTCCGATTCTATACAGTTAGATGTTTAATTTGAAAATCTAACTTCTAATCTGTGATCAGTAGTACCCACACCAGGAACAATCAATAATTAGAATCGCGACGTTTAATTAATTTACCGGGTTATTGGCTGCGACTCCTCCGTCGACAAGGTTAAATTTTCTGACCGTCCCTTGAGCGTCTTTAGTCTCGAAGTAGTGAGCTGGAAGGTACGTAGGGGCTGCGGAGGTGCTAACGCAGATGTCCGACAGAAGAGCGTCTTTGAGAGGATTGCTTCTCGACTGTTGAACAATTAATTGAGCTAGCTCTTTAAAAAATTTCCTACTTGTAATTAATTTTTCAAATGAAAGCAGATGCAAAATAAAAATAGAACGGGCTAGTTATATATATAGCAAATTTAATTAATTAGTACAAAATATATACCTGAAATGTTGAGAAGATTGTGGGTTGAAGGAGATTAACATCGAAAGTGGGTATAACCACATTAGTTAGGGTTTGATGCAGCCTCGTCTCCCCAAGCAGTTGTTGAATTTTGGAATGCAAATATTTGCCGTTGTACTTTGGGCCCATGAGCGTTCTGGTGAAACTAAACGCTGAAGACAGAATCCCACTGCAACAACTGCTATAAATAAGCAATCAAAACCTCTACCTATCTAATCATGATCAATTTAAAAAAAAAAAAAAAAAAAGAGCTCTCCCTAGCTAATCATGGTCAATTTGAAAAACTTGCCCTTTCTGAGGAAATATTTTAGGACAATTCTTTAAATAGAAGTCTTTAATCTCCTTCGCCGCAAATAAAGGACGATTATGTTTGTTCGGAGCCGTGAGCATTGCAGTCACAAGGCCTCCAGTGCTAGTTCCAGCAACCACATCGAAGTAGTCTGCAAGCCTAGCATCCTCTCCATCAAGTTCCTATGTAGGACACAATAATATGCTAATTAGATCATTTCATACGTAGAGTATACTGTCATTATGAAATAGTTAATGCATAGGTAGAATATATATAAACATATCAAATGAAAAAAAAAAAAAATTTAAATCTAGCGTAAGTTACTTGGAGTTTTGATTCAAGGCAAGCAAGGATGACTCCTGGTATAATGCCCCTAACTCCACCGCCGTCAATGCTAAGCACGGTGATATTCCTCCCAAGTGATGGTGGAGGGTTTACAACTTTTCCTTCTTGAGTGCAGTTCATCCTTCACTAAAACAAAGCTTAAAAAGTGTAGAAATATGTTGAGTGTGATAAGATATATAATTGTTTTTGGGCTTGATAGTACTTTAGAGATTGTGGTGCGTGGTTATTTATAGGCAGAGTGAGATGTTAGCGTGAGTTAGGGTTAGCTTTTGTGAAGATGACATATCAACTACAAGAAGACATTATGTCAAAAATGGCGGGCCTCTCATGAATAGTTACCCGTGAACAGTACCACCCTTGTGCACAAGCAGCAGCCCAGGCGGTGTGTTAAATATATTAAAAATTTTATTTTTATATTCGTGCACTGTGTTTTCCCAGATCTATAAATAGGCCCAGAATCATTCAGAAAATTTCATCCTAGAAACAACAACTCCTCTGTATATAGAAGTGAGAGAAAAATAGAGAAAGAATCTCCTTGTAAAGAGATATTGTAATTCTCCTAAATTTTCCTCATAGTGAATTCTTCTATCATTGCCCGTGGTTTTTACCCCAAATTCATTTAGGGGGTTTTCC
>JBAKGM010000139.1:4050025-4070358 GCA_037177215.1 Asparagus racemosus | reverse complement strand
TATATATAGAAGTGAGAGAAAAATAGAGAGAGTATCTCCTTGTAAAGAGAGATTGTAATCCTCCTAAATTTTCCTCACAGTGAATTCTTCTATTCTTGCCCGTGGTTTTTACCCCAAATTCATTTAGGGGGTTTTACACGTAAATCTGTGTGTTCCTTATTACTTCCGCAATACTTTAGCTACAGCTCTACTCTATAAAGGCCCGGGGTTTGTTCCCAACACATTAGACATTTGTTTAAAAACTCTTGTTGATTTCTTGCTTGAATCATTCGCTGCAGTTGAAAATTGTTAGCTTGTAATTCATGTACCAAACTAGGGCATTGAACTATTATAATGAGTATCTTAGTACAGTGTCTATGTCTAGAGATCGTATTAAGTAGACATATATGGGCTGGACAGCCAACTGCGAAAATATTTATCTTATGGAGAGGGTCCTCTAGAGAAAATCAAATAGGAGGAAGGAAAACGTAAGGCGGGTACTGTGACTAATTCTAAATTAATGATAATCAATGTAAATTATCAGTGCAATCAGAATATTGAATTGATGAAATCACAAATATCGTACCAGGATAATATGAAATCTCAAAAGAGGCCTCTTTCAATTTTATTGAGTTTACTAAATGTAAACTAATCCCTCTAGGTTTGTATTAGACCGTATCTTTAATCTAGTAACCGTTTAATGAGGTAAGAATTACCACTTCCAATACTCTTTTTTCTTTTTACACTGAAGATCTAGTGAAGACCAAGATTTTTATCGTAGCATCATCTTAGTTGCTGCTTTCACCGATTTATTGGATAATCCTAATAAGTGCTCAAACTTGAGAGTGAAGAAGATATCACTGCATTTTTCAAAGCCAACAAAACCTATACTCAATTGTTTAGTGCTAGAGTTTGTTGTAAGAAAGGGCAGTACAATTACTATTAAAGGCCACTAACGAATAAAAATAATGATCTCGAAACTTTTTTTATCAACATCTAATCTTTTTTAATTGTTCAAACATGTATAGTCATTTTTCTACAACACAGTGAACTATGACGAACCTCTCCGTAATAATTGACATTATGTAACACACATACGACAGATCATACAAATAACAAAAAGAATAAAACATCAAAAATTATAAATAGAGAAACCTCTATAAATTGATCCCAGAAGATAATCTCGCTTCATCGTTCTCTTTTCGTGTATGCACGCGTTAAGTACGTGGCAACCACGTACTAGATCTATCTAAGTTTGAGGGTTTTGGCCATGAAGACAGACTACCAATTGAATAGGGTTTATTATTAAATAATTACAATTGGCATGGAAATCGTGATGCTAATGTTAAATTATTTGGCATGAAAAGTATGCTTCTACAGGGATTTTTCTCGCCTACCAGCTGAACAACGTTTATAATTTAATTATAACTTTCGTCTGATGTTTGAAAGCCAAGGATATATACAAGTAATGATAGTGACACTATAACCGAGATGATCACCATCCCTTTAAAAAAAACCTCTCTAGTAATCCATAAAAGCAATGCATACTTATTAATTAGTTTATAAATTTAGACGATGATAGAAGAAGAAATATCAGCCTAAATGATTGCTTGTTCTTCTCAAAACAGAAGCTTCAGTTCGTTGTTGATGAGCTTTAGTATCGCTATATTAGTAATAGTATGAAGGACGGACTTAACTCTCTTTTATTCGTACTTTTTCTATTTATACACTTATAACAAAATTATCTTGCATCAGATAATTCGTACACCTTGCACGTACTCCAAGGATATAGTATATAAGGAACATACACATATATTGAAACGTTTGATGGAGAGATATATCTAGAGAGAAGAGAAAGAATCTATATGTGGTTTTTACTGATCTAAAAAAACTTATGATAGAGTGCTTAGATAGGTAATATTGTGGTAAATTTTAGAGAAGAAACATGTATCTCGTATAAATATTAATGTGATTAAAGATGTGTATGCTAGAGTAACAACTAGATTAAAAATGTAAGATCTAATGAAGTAGAGACTAAATCATTTTCTATTACTATGGGTTTACATTAAGGGTCAGCCTTCAGCCTTCGTTATAGTTATGGACCAACTTACTAGATATATTCAGGATGAAGTCCTATGATATATATTATTGCTGATGATATAGTACTAGTTGATGAGATTAGAGAAGAGATAACTTCTAAAGTAGAGATGTGGGGACAAACTCTTGAAACTAAAATATTTTAAAATTAGTAAAATAAAAACAAAATACATGGAATATAGTTTTAGTAAAAATAAAAAGAGAAAAGAGCATTTAATACATACTGATTGTCAATAAATATCCAAACTTCAGTTTTGTTATTTAAAATCAATAATTCTCAAGGATGAAGATATTGAGGATGATGTTGTCCATCGAATCAAATTGAGATAGTTGAAATGAAAGAGTGCTTTGAGAGTCTTATATGATTGTAGAATACATATGAGACTAAAGAGAAAATTCTATAGTATGGTTATTAGACCAATAATGTTTTATGGATTAGAATGTTGGGCAATTAAAAATAACATGTACAAGAAAACAAGTGTAGTAGAAATGATAATGTTATGATGGTGTCTGGTGAGTATACGTTAAAATATATGATAAAAATAAGTGCATATATAGTAAATTAGATGTTGCTCGTATTGAGGATAAAATGAGAGGGAACCGTCTAATATATTTTAGTTATATATAACGGAGATCTTTTAATGCGCTGATTAGAAAAAGTGATAATATATTTTAGTTAGTGAACAAAAACATCTAGAAGTAGACTTGAGAAAACTTTGTTAGAAACGATCAAAAAAGATATAATAATAGTTAACTTTACAGGAGATATAACAAAAAATCGAATAAAATAGAAGAATATGATTCATGAGCCGCCCCCGAACATTTGGGCTTTGTTGTTGCTGCTGTTGTTGGAACTCTAAGGATTTCATGAGTATCTTCAGACACCAAGGAGTTTTTCTCTGTACTTCTAGAAACTCCAATATAAATCAAAATTTGGAATTCTATGTTTTGTTAAAATACAAAAATTATAATAAGTGTTAAAGGAACATTCGTACTGTGCAACTTGAATTATCAAAAAACTAACATAAAATAAAATAATGTAAGTTTATTTAAGCATAAACAAATTGAAGTTACTTTTACAATTTGATTGGCACCTTAAAGCCCTAACTTTATTCCTCATTTTTGACTTATAACCCTTTAAAAACATTATAATAAACTAACAGGTTAAGCCCAACTCAAAGTCCATGCCCGACAAGCCCAAGATCTATCTATTGCGATACATATAGACTTTTGGCATGTGAGCTTCATTTTCAAAAACCAAATAATACCCTTAAAAGTTAGTTTTCCGAATTTGAAAAAAGTCTAATAAAAATTCCCCCAAATCCTCCCACATTCATTTAACTTATATAAATAATTTATTTATGTTTATTTATTGGAGATCTTATAGTGTATGTAAAAAATTAAAGTTTGAAAGCAATTAATATGCACAAGTACGCACTTAGTTGATTAATTAAGAAAACGGGTGCAGATATTTCGGATATCCACTGCAACACTAGCCCGGCCCAATGTTTAAATTAAAAAAGAGGGGCACCATCATTAACAAGAAATTACACTTTCAGTCCCCACACTCACTCGCTCCCCCGATCATTTTCCGCTTGCTTTGATTTTACCCCATCAAAGATTCAAAATCGAAACCCTAACATGAGCTCCAAATCGCGCGCCATCTCTCAGCAAGCATTCGAATCGCTCGTTACAGAGAACATCGAAGATCTGGGCATGGATCCGGATGAAGCTCTTGAGGACGCCGTCCAAACCCTAACTCTCCAAGGCGTCGATCTCTCCGGTATGTTGAGAACAAAAGAAACCCTAACGCTAGATCTATTGTATATTTCAGTTTGAGTGTTTGATTTTGTGGATGATTTTGTGTATATTTTTATACTTTTCGTGTTAACTCATTGGTTCACAAGATCTAATGGAACTATGGAAGATGGTGAAGGTTGTGCTGTTGCTTTCTATAACTTTAGGGTTTAAATTTTCCTGTCCATTTAGTTGCAGTAGCTTAGTTTTGGTAAATTTAATAGAGTGTGTATAGTTCACTAACTATCTATTGAAGAAATAATGGCTGCCATATAGTCAACCATGAATTTTCAAATCAATGGGAAAAAGGTGTAGTCAGTATTGCATTGAGGTGCCTGCGCACTTTTGTAATAATGGATTATGTAAGGATTTTTTTTTCAAGAGGATTAAGAAATGAAAAGATGAGTTTTCAATTTTTGCGCAAGTAGTATCGTTTACGGGGGGCAAGACAGTGTGCGGATTTGGAGCTTCTGAAAGAAGTTACTTAAGTGAGCAAATCACAGTTATAAACTCTAGTCAGGCATTAGGGTTGAATACAGAGGATATTCTTAGAGTGAATTTCTGTTTCAGTCAACTCTGGTTGAATTAACAGGGAGGAAATTATGAATAATTAAGAAGATTTTCATACGCCAGAGCCAAATGGATCTGCCTTACCAAAACCTCGAAAACATGGAGAGTGGAATGCTCAAAAAAACCCATGGATTTTCTTTTCTAGAAGCATATAGGCTCTTAAAAAAACAATCACGGTAAGCAATAAACAAGAGAGATTGTAGGTGGGAATGTGTGCAGGAACGAGATAGTGGTCTACCAATAACAACTGGGAGACAGCAACTCTGAATTGCTCACGAGAGACAAGGAACATATTACAATAAATAAACGACCTTTATGGTATAAAGGACTCAGATGCGCTTCTACAATGTCTTAGGCTCTTAGAAGAAATGTGCATCATATGGAAAACAAGGGATTTTGACAAGTTTGCTGTGTCAGATGTAAGATTAAGACCATCTACTCCAAGCCATTCATAGCATTTGAACACAGATTTTGTAATCATGTCTGCACAACAAGTTGTTTATAGAATTAGATGGCAATGTGAATGGCATACAAATTTAAAATCTGCATACTATGCTGAACCTTATATATAGGTTTACTATCTTTTGTTGTCATTTGTTGTATCTGAAGTTCTAACAAGTTTTTCTGTTCGAGTGACCAGTGAACCACCAACGCCCCCCACCCCCCCCCAAACCAACAAAAAAAAAGAACAAAACAAAAAGCAAAAACAACTACCACAAATAGATCGCATCTAGCCTTATGCATTTCATAAAAGAACAAATCCAGACACATCAGCTTTGTTTTACTAATTGATGTTATCCTAAATCACTACATAAAATTGTTTTGTTTTCCATATTTGACCTCTATCATATTATCTTTGGTTTAATGTGGGTTATTTGAAGTCTGAAACCCTTCTAAACAAATTTGTCTTTTTTCAGGAATCATAAAGTGCATCCCTGGACTTAATGGTGTTGAGGACCATCCTATTATGCAGTCACTAGATAAGCTTAGGGAAACTTCTAAAGCAATTGACGATACCATCAACCTCGAGGAGTTGAATGAGCTGCTCAACAACATCTATGATCTTTCCACTGAAGCTCCAGAAAATGCATCTATAGCAATGAGGAATGGAGGGGTGGAGCTTCTCATCTCCATATGCTCTAATATTAGATCTGGGAAGCCTCTTATTTCAGCTTTGAAGGCATTGAGTTCTATCATCCCTGGTAAGAAGTTAGGATTAAAACCTCAAACCCGTTATTATCAGTATTAAAGATTCACAGTCAATAGCTGGTTAGGTATTACTGACATTGGCCTTGAATATTTAGACTGCATTTTGTTTTTAATCCAATGCCATTTTCTTTTGTTTCTATGAGTTTATAGACTTTCAAAGTTAAGGTCTTGTTTTAGTTTGGCTGCGAGATGACTTTTTATGCAAAAGAAAATGATAGTAGACATACTGATGAAGAGCGGGGCGAGGGCTCCGATCCGAAAGTAGATAGCTTTCGAATGTGTTGCCTTCGGCGTGAATTCGGATCCGATGAGAAATCACGAGATTCTCGATATTGTGAATTTTGGTGAGTGCTCGAATCTAAACGGGATCTAAAAGGGGGGAGACGTTAGATTTTTTGATCGTCGATAACTTTCCAGAGCCGTGTTGTAAGACCTTGGCAACAAGGGATTATAATTCATTAAGGGACGATCGGAGGGTAGTCCGTGGATATTGTTCATCCATGAATAGTAACTTTTTTCGTGGTTGAGATTGGATGACTAGGATTGAAAGTGGAGAAATTTTAGATAACAAACTAGGCCTCGTACCTAGGAGCTTCACACTCGAAATAAAAGGCAAATCATATGGCAAAGAACACTTCACATGCTCACAAGAGATTTTCAAACTCAAAATTTTTTATTCATTAATGTCTATCCCTCATGAAGGATTACATCTTTTATTTATAGGAAAAGAAAGCAACTAAACGCTTAAGCAAGTAAATAAAAATTCTAATCAAATCAAAACCTAGCAAAATTAAAAGATGCAATCAAATAAAGTCCCAGCTAAAATAGAAAGAGATTTCAAAAGTAAATCCTAAAGAAATCCCAACTAAAATAAAACATTTTATAGAATCTATTCAAATATTACTAAAATAAAAATTATTCTAATAGATCTTAAAATCTCTTTATATGACGCAGGATAGGATAAAGGAAAACACTAATGCTAAATGAATTAAGTAATCACACGGATGATAACCTAGAAAGTAACTTAGTGTATGCAACTAGTCATGTATGCAAAAATCTAACAAGATTCTAAATATGGATGCAATCCAATTGTATGCATGCGATGAACATTTAAACAAGATTCACATATAGAGAACAATAAGCAGTGATATTCATAAATTGACTACAAGTCTTTAGCATTACACGAGTAAGGTTTGGATGTGCTATTATGATTAGAGATCACCCGAAGGTGTAAGGAACCCACACCAAATCATACAAGATCTGAATTAGAACCGAGTCGAAAGATCTATTGCAAACTCGATGAACTAATCCACGAAATTGAAGAAGCTAGTCCTCAACTACTTAGATTTGACGTTATCACACACATAGAAATAAAGAGACAATTATTCTACAAAGCAATCAACTTAGATCTGAAGTAAATTTAGCAAGTGCAGGGTTTTGAGAGAGCTCTGTTGAAGCTACTATTCACGCAAATAGTTTTGGAGGGCGTGGACAACAATTGGCCGATGTAATCAGCAATTCAGCATCCGTGAACAGTAATTCAGCAGTCGTGGGCAGTGATTTGGCGGTCATGAACAATAATTCGATGATTGACAAAAGATTCAGCAGCCGCGAATGGTAGCCGCTGCTGACAAATGAGTTATTGATCACATGAACAGTGACGGCGAGATCTTGTAAAGCGTTAGGGCTTGTTTGAGTGGAGGGTTGGATATGAGTTGAGGGTGTAATGAAGGGCTGTGATTTGACTGGAGCAATTAAATAAAATGAACTTCACACCCTTATAGCAATTCACATGTCAATTTGAAAACTCAGGCTACTATTTCTCAATAGTCTCCCTTCTCTAGAGGCTCACATCTCTTATTTAAAGAAAAATCAAAGGTAACAATCTTTCTAAAAAAGAAAATAAAAATCCTCGTAAAAAGAAAACTAAAATCCCAAACAATCAAATTAAATTCAATAAAATCCTCATGACAATCTAATATGATTTTAAAGTATCAAGCTCAATCTCTAAAAATCTCATTTATATTTTCTTCTTTCTCACATAGACTTTCCAAGAATTCCTATCAACTCTTCCCGGCTTCGAAACATTCACCTCTGGTGAATGGTGGCGATGATAAGTATCTAGTACATCTGGGTTGAGCTGCTTAATCTCCTCAATCCGTAGCCAAGTGCAGTTTGAATTAGGTCGCCCACGCCAATAGACTAGATACCTCTGGAAACCGCCATCTGCTGTCGAAATAATCTCATCCTGTAAAATATCCTTGATCTCCTCTGGTGGACGTCTGGTGGAGCTGGAATCTGCGGTGGTACTGCAGAATCTAAGGGTGAAGCCCTAACTCATATCCGACCCTCTACTCAAACAAACCCTAACTCTTTACAAGATCTCGCCGTCACTGCTCACATGAATAGTAACTCCTTTGTAAGCAACGCTTACTGTTTACGATTGTCGAATTCTTCGTCAAGCATCGTGTTCACGATCGCTAAATCACTGTTCACAGTAGAATCGCTGTTCACGGCCACCGAATCGCTGTTCACGGCCGCCGATTGCTATCCACACCCTCTGAAACTATTTGCGTGAACAGCAGCTTCAATAGAGTTTTCTCAAAACTCTACACTTGTAAAATTTACTTCAGATCTAAGTTGATTGCTTTGCGGAATAATTGTCTATTTGCTTTTAGGTGTGTGATAACGTCAAATCTAAGTAGTCGAGGAGCACCAGTTTCTTCAATTTCGTAGATTAGTTCATCGAGTTTGCAACGGATCTTTCGACTTGGTTATGATTCGAATCTTTTACGATATGGTGTGAGAACTGAAAATGTATTTATATGCTGAGTATAGGCTAAAGAGAGAGGCAAAATGTTAGTGGTATAGAAACTATTATCATTCAAATATTCATTCGTGGACAGTTATGAAAGCTCTTTTGGAGAGGAGGTACTATAGTATACCATCTAGAATATATTATTTCTCTTCAAATTCTGAAGCTAAGCCAACACAAATTCCTTGACCCCTACCAGATTTGGATTTTCAATCAAAATTTGATTTCATTCCAGATCCGAAGCCTCAACTTGAGTCAGACTAGAAAGCAGAGCAAGATAAAAACCTAATAAAACTAAAAGATGTAATCAAATAAAATCTTAGCTAAAATAGAAAGAGATTTCAAAATCAAATCCTGAAGAAATCCTAACTAAAATAAAAGATCACATGGAATCAATTCAAATATTACTAAAATAAAAATTATTCATATAGATCTTAAAATCTTTTGATAAATAGTCCATGATTGTCCTGTATCAAATCTCCTCTTGTTAGAGAAAACTCGACCTTGAGTTTTGTAGTGAGAGAGTGTAAGGATTAATTTGACCAATTGAAAGTACTCTGTCATAAGTTGTAGGATCTTCAATATGAGTTGTAAAACCTGATACTTAGCTGGCGATGGAGGATATGGAATAACGAACTCAATAACCGGATTATCTTGGACTGGGAGTTTGCATGGCGTATTAATCTTAAGTTAGGATTTCAGGCTTGACTTGAGCTCTGGGTTTGATTCAAGCTCGAGCGTTAGATCCTCCTGCTGCTCTGTTTTTTGTTCAAACTCTTGTTTAAGCTTGGGCTCTGGATCCATCTTCTGTTCTGCTTCTACTTCTCGCTCTGGTTCAGGCTTGCAGTTTAGATTGATCTTTTGATCTACATTTGATTTTGGCTCACGCTCAGACTTGGACTTTGGTTCTTGATTAAATTTTTTATCTTGCTCTGCTTTCTCGTCTGACTCAAGTTAAGGCTTTAGATCTGGAATGAAATCAAATTTTGATTGAAAATTCACATTTGGTTGGGGTTGAGAAATTTGTGTTGGTTTAGCTTCGGAATTTGAAGAGAAATAATATCTTCTAGATGGTGGACTATAGTAACTCCTCTCCAAAAGAGCTTTTATAGTTGTCCACGAACGAATGTTTGAATGATAATAGTTTCTATACCACCAATATTTTGCCTCTCTTTAGCCTACACTCAGCATATAAATACATTTCCAGTTCTGACATATCATAGATAAAAAATACATTTTCTATATTGAAAATCTAGACGTCAAATCCATAGGACTCCTCATATCCATCAAATCCCAAAAAGTAGGATAGGGTTTCAAATTTAAGTGGATTAAAATTATACCCTTGTGAAGGAGGTAATGGTATTTTACCTTTGATAACTGTGACCTTTCGGCTCTGATACCAAGTGATGGAGAGCGGGGTGAGGGCTCCAATCCGAAAGTAGATGACTCCCGAATGTGTTGCCTTCGGCGCCAACCTAGATCCAATGGGAAATCACGAGATTCTAAATACTGTGAATTTTGATGGGTGCTCGAATCTGAACGGGATCTGAAAGGGGGAGACGTTAGATTTTTCAATCGTCGATAACTTTCCAAAACCGTATTGTAAGACCTTGGCGGCGAGGAGAGCCGGCGGACACTATTCATCTGTGAACACTAACTTTTTTTCGTAGTTGAGATTGGATGACTAGGATTGAAAGTGGAGAAATTTTAGATAACTAACTAGGCATCACACCTAGGAGCTTCACACTCGAAACAAAAGGCAAATCACATGGCAAAGAACACTTCACATGCTCACAAAAGATTCTCAAACTCAAATTTTTTCATTCATCAATGTCTATCCCTCATGAAGGATTACATCTCTTATTTATAGGAAAAGAAAGCAACTAAACACTTAAGTAAGTAAATAAAAATGCTAATCAAATCAAAACCTAACAAAGCTAAAAGATGCAATCAAATAAATTCTAGATAAAATAGAAAGAGATTTCAAAATCAACTCCTAAAGAAATCTTAACTAAAATAAAAGATTACATAGAATCAATTCAAATATTACTAAAATAAAAATTATTCTAATAAATCTTAAAATCTCTTGGTGGATAGTGCATAATTGTCCTGCATCACATACTCAAATAGATAAAACAGGAATTTGAAAATCATGCTCTCAGTTGAAGCTTCAATTATATATAGAGAATATTGTACCTACTCAACCTTGAAGAATGTTAGATGACATCTTCATTTTATGTTTCAGATGTCCAAAGTACAGAAACATTTCGGCAGAGTGATGGACCAAAAATTGTCATGTATATTCTCAACAACAACCACCAAAACATCGATGTATTAGATGGTGGTTTGTCTGTCATTGCAGCAGCTGCAACTTGCAATGAAGTCCTCAAGGAACAATTCATAGACTTGAAAGTTGATGAACTTTTTCTACAGATTATGGGGGAACATCCTAAAGACACTCCACAAAGCTTATATGATGCCATTCGTGTACTTTTAACACCTGATGATAATCGTGTGGTGGCTTCTCAAGTATGTAAATGCTAACGTGGCTACTCATTGTATATATTAATTATTTTCTCTTAGGATAATTTTTTTTGTAATCTTGTCCTGTAGTAGCACGGATATTGTTTAAATAGTTTACTAATTTTCATAAAATCAAACGCACTTTGTATTTTTTTTTCTTCAATAATGTAATTTCTGTTACTGGACTACCTGTATAATTGTTTAGAAGTATGGCAAAATGTTTAATGGTCTGTTACTTACATAAAAGATGAATATACTTTGTTCCAGATCAGAGATTGTAAATTGTGTTGTCCTTGTTTCTGAAAAAATTTGTAGCCAAATCCTTCCTACTGAATTTCAATGTCTTACAATTCATATGATAGACACACTCAGTTAAAGTAGATTTTCACCATGTCAATTTTCAGGTACCTATAAACCAAAACTATGTGTTCTAAAGTTCTTTTGCATGTGTCTTAAACAAGCACAAAATGGACAACCTACGTAGCATGTTAGTTACGTTATCAGTGTATAATGTTTAAGACCCAACAAAAGTTATTTACTGAGGGATATTAAGCGCTTATATCTTGGACCGGAAATTGCTATTCCAGAAAGTGTATGTCTAAGAGAAAGTGCCATTTTCTACTGTCCTTTTCTTGCCTACTTGATGTTTTGAGAAAATATTTAAAACACATGATTTTTGGTTTTTATGAACTTTAATAATGTAAATTGACTTCAACTGGATGAATCGCAAAGATGGATCTTCCCTCATCAAATTTCAGTGGGAAGGATTTTGGCTCCAATTCCAAATCCTTCTCAAAGCACTCAAGTCAATCTCAAGATTTATTTGATATTCTCCATTGACACAGTTTGTAGGTATGTGTTAATCTAATCCTATCTTTACATGGATATATGATATTCAGGTTTTTGGATATGCTCGAAGATTTGCCAAGCTTGGAATTGCAAATGCTCTCATTGATGCACTCCGGGGAGGACAGCCCAGTTCATCTAGTTTAGTTTCGGCATGCATTGCTTTAAAGGCTGTTGCTGTTAATGTATGTTTCTTTCCCTGTTCTTTAAAAATCACAGGCAACAGGAAAATATTTTCTGAAGATAGTGACTCGATATCCATGAATCACTTTAGAACTGTCACTTTATTCTTGTACATAATCATTCTTCTGCTTATCATTGAACAATGCTTGAATTTTAAATGGAGGTTTCAACCATTGAGTGGCACATTCTTGATATCAGCTTTTCTAGACTTTCAGTAGGTTGCTTGCGGTCATGGTTAAGATTACAAATGTCAATGACTACACATCTGCATGTTAGCTAGCTATTATTGGTTAAGACATTTTTCTTCAAATACCAGTTGAATCCTTAAAAATGTATGTAGCAGAACTAAGCTATGAGCTATATTCCCAAATGAATATAGTCACTAGTCTTAGTTGCCATAGCCATATAGAATTTATACATCTATAGCACTTGTTCGCATGTTTAGGGCGACCATAATATATGTTCAAGAGCATATTTATAACATCATAGGGCCTAGTCATTCTAGATACCATTTAATAATAAGGCAATAAATAAAGTAGAACATTAGATGCAGATGATACGAACCATTGTAAACCCGTACTCCCAGAATATGAAGATTGGATATAATGCATGTACAACAAAATAGAAAAAAAAGAATATTAACATCGAAAACACTCAGCTAGCCTTTTGAGTGGAAATTTGATTTTCCTTTGGACAACTTAGAATTTCTCATATTGTGATTTGGCTATAGTTTATCTATAGTGTGCATTGTAACTATATGATCTAGCATGTCTTTTTTTAAATATATTTTCCTACTCCTTTTCGTGAACTTTACTATATTGAAACTCCTATAGTTTTTCTTGTATTCTCTCCTTTGTCCTGCAGGATGAAATTTGCCGATCAATATCTGAAAACGACGGAATAGATGCAATTTTCCAATTTATAGATGGCAATGGTGAATATAACAACAAGGCTGTGGCTCGAGCTTGCTGTTCTTTGTTATCTAAGGTCTTAACAACTTCTCGTTTTGATCTTGAACTACAAATAACTTGATAGGTGTACTAACGTGTTAACCATTTTTTATTTGTAGCTGGCAGGAAGTGATGATAACAAAACTGCTATAGTTCAGAAGGGTGGTCTTGATAGACTAATTAAACTATCATCCAGATTTTCAGATGACCCCTCTGTTCTCCAAGAGGTATTTGATGAAATACTAAGCATAACACCCGTTTTTTATTTTTCATCAATATACAATATTCATGGGCAGCACTACCATAGTTTTCTGTGCCTTTATCATGCAAATTAATAACTGAGAATGCTTTGTTGTGTAGGTTATGTCTATTATTGGTGTACTCTCACTCAGATCCCCTGAGAATGCTGCTCATGCTGTTGAAGCTGGTGCTGGAGATCTGGCAATCCAGTCAATGCAGAAGTTCCCTGCTGCATATCAGATGCAACGACAGTCTTGTCTTATGATCCGCAATCTTGTGGCTAGAAACCCAGAAAACAGGTTATTTTTTACTACCTGTTCTCATGGATTAATTTTTGTTTAGTACTTCCAATCTTACAATGAGGCCAGGTGCGCATATTCCTTGACTGAAAGCAGTCTCAATGATCAGCAAGACCAGTGGGTAATTTGTTTTTGAATTTATCAGAAACAAATAGAAAAAATCTAACATTTAGCATACTGTGTCAACTCAAGAAGTCCTATTTTTTTAAGTAGTGGCCTGTGATTGCACAGATAATCTTTGATAAGTGCATGCAGTGAAATCTGGTGAAACCTTTAGAGGTTAACGTGAGCATATGAATTATCCTTGTGTGGTTGAGGTAGCAATTTTATGCAAAGTAATAAATCTATTGGTAAAGTAAGCATAAAAGAGCTGGATATAGCCAGGTTCTGGAACCATAGAGAGCTCTTGGCCAGCATCCCTGCTTTTTATTCAATCTGGTACAAAGTTATCTGCTTAGAAAGTTGACTACTTGTTGAGGAAATAATTAGTAACTCCTTTTAGCTAGCATTGCTTTTATTATTTTTCATCTCTCGAGGTTGAATTATAATTTGTCAGTCAAATTAATTCTCAAATTTGTCAGTCCTTTGAGCGGCATGGTATAAGTCTTCTAGGTTATATATCAAGGAAGATTTTCTCTTATGTAGCAAGAGCTCTTGTGCTTGTTTACTTTTGTTTCTAGGGATTATCTATGCTTTCTTGGTTCAAGCTACAAAGTCCATTTGCAAGTAAAGCTATGCTTCCTTGGTTCAAACTACAAAGTCCGTTTGCAAACAAAAGGGCTAAAATAAACTTAGATTCCGCTTAGTCATGTTTCATGTATCATTTTAATGCATGTTACTTACACATATATCTCATGCCTGCTTTTGGTCAAATCTCTGAGTTTTTGTTCTATGACCGGCTGCAGGACCATTCTTTTGAACAACGGCATTGAGAAGCTGATAAGGAAAGCCAAGGGAAGCCATCAAAGCTGCAAAGACGCTGCAACTGCTGCACTGAGAGATCTCGGATTGGATGATTACAATGCTTAACATAACCTATAGGGCACACAACATTGGCAGTGAATCTTCATCATTGGAAATCCGAAGTCTTGATTTTCATTTGTTTTGGTTGGTCATGAAAGATAGTAAGTTTCTAAGGGATGAATCTCATTTCTCTGTATATTTTGATTGCAATCAGTCATCAGATAGTAAAATTTTGTAATATGGATTAATGGAAAGTGAAAATTTGAAGTTTTTCTATGTACTTGGCTACTTTTGTGCTTTTGATGTAGTGAATTGTTTTTGATGCGGTGGATAGGGAGTGGATCGTTGGAGATGCAGTAACGATGATAAAACCTTGGCTTCATGCTTTAATATAGTTTCTTTTACTGATTACGTTTTGTATATACTATGATTTTTTGAACTCTTCTGTTACGAAGTAGTACACAAATGTTTATTTATTTTGCTTATTTATACTTTAAACGCTAAACTTACATAATTGTAAATTAATCTATAAACGCAATATAACATTTATTTCAAGATTAACATACACTCAGAACAAATGCAACGAGTATAAATAAACTACATCTAAATTGGATATGAACTAGAGATGCATCCGGATGGTTGAATGAGAGCATCCGGATGGTTGAATGTGACTCTCAGAGACGTATCCAGAAAATTTTTCTCACGAGGGCACATACATATAATAAAAATAATTAATAAATTATATAATATAAATTTTCAATAGAAAAACTTATAGATAAGATAATCAACTCAATGATATAATAGTTATTATCTACATTATTGTGCTTACTTTTGAATGGATGACAACTTGTTGGACTAAGAACTTAATGGCCTGAAATAAACATGTGATGAAATGCACGTGGTCTTGTTAAAATTGTGATGAGTAGTCTCATTAAAAATGTGATGAAATGCACGTGGTCTCGTTAACTTTGAGGGCACCTATAAAAATTACGGAGAAAAGAATTGCATGATATGAACTTTTGTTACTGGGCTTGAACATGGTTTTTATTAGTGAGTTTGAAGTGAATTTGGACCTATTTGGGTGGGCATCTGTTTAAAACCAGGTGGGGTACCATTAAAACTCTAACAGTTCACCCAAAAAAAATTTAATGTGGGTGAGATCCGGCCCTAGTGACTCCGGGATGAAATTTAAGAAGTTACGTGAATCAACCAAGGGCAATATTCTGAATAAACAATCAGAACTTTAGAAATAGTAAAGATTAAAAAGATTAAAAGATCATATTTGCAAAAAAACCCATGCTAAATATGGTTATTCCCGCTTTAATACCCCCAAATTTACACCATTCTAAATTTTATATCCTGCAGGATATCTTTTTGCCCAAAAAAACCCAAAGTTAAAATATATGTCAATTTTGTTACCCCTGTTTAAGCCATTTGAGTCATCAAAAGTTAAATTTTGTTGAATTTTGGAGTATCTTTTCCCCAAAAAAAAAAAAGGAATATGTAAGGTAGCAAACTATAGGGTAATTAAGTGCAAATAACCCTACTAAATAACTAGAATGGTCCTGGGCCGAAACGATGGACCCGCTCACCTGAAGACCCACGTCGTAGGAACCAATCAGACCTTACCTTCTCCCTTCCCTCCAATAAAATCATTCCACGTGTCCCTAATTACGTTGTCCTTCCCCTTAAACCCGCCTTATTCTTCTTCTTCTTCGTCTCTTGCTCTCCCCGTTTCGGATCCGGCAAATTAAAGCCCGAAAAAGTCAATATCCGACCCGTTAAATGGACGCGGCAGGCCATGGCGGATTCGGGCGCGTCCTCATCCTCGCGTTCTGCGTCGCCGGCATCTGGTGCTCTTACATCACCCAAGGCGTTCTACAAGAAACCTTGTATGCTTTTTTTTTCCCCTACCAAAGTTCCTTTTTCTTTAAAAATCAAAATTAGGGTTTTAGTTTGATTCATATCTTTTCGTTCAGATCGACGAAGAGATTCGGTCCTGACGGGAAGAGATTCGAGCACCTGGCGTTCTTGAATCTCGCGCAGAATGTAGTGTGCCTGTTCTGGTCGCTGATCAGTGAGTAAATTTTGGGAAATTTGAGTGAATTTAGTTGCTAAGTTTCTTGATTTTTTTGGTTGGCGATTGGTTGATTGTCTGGATTGTAGTGTTGATGATTTGGCCGAGTAAGAGGGGATCATCGGGCGGTGGGGCCCCCTGGTGGAGCTACTGGAGTGCGAGCGTGACGAACACGATTGGGCCGGCGATGGGGATCGAGGCGTTGAAGTACATTAGTTATCCTGCTCAGGTTTGTTTGATTTCTGTTAGGAATTTTTACTTTAATGCGGGAAGGCTTTGGTTGCTTTGTTGCCCTTGATTGTTCTTTGGTTATAAGCATTGAGTCTAGCTCTTTGGTTTGATGATGCTCTGGTCATTTCAAGGTGTTAGTTAAATAACAGAGTTTTACCGAAATTTAAGGTAATTTGGTGTTCTGTAGCTATGCTTGTAAAGGATTTCTTCTATGGCATTGGTAGAAGTTGGATATAGTGTCTCAATTTAAGAACAGCATGAAAAGTTTTGATATATCTGTAAAAGTTTGCACATTTGTATATATCGTACAGCGCTGGGCATGTGGGTGCTTATTTTTGGATGAGGGGAAGTGCAGCTTGCTGAGTTTAATGACTACTGGGGACAATCACTCCAATTTCTTGAGCTGGATGTAAACTTAGACCTATGGTGTGGTTATGATTATTCAATCACAGGGGCTTATTAGAATTATGAATTGTAACTCTTTTGTCTCTCTGTTTTTGGATCTATCTTCAGCCACTACTTCTGCACAATGCCTTAATTTGTTCTTGGCTCTGCCAATTGTGCTGGATTCCAAACAGCAGAGATGATTGAAATAGAGCCTCTTATCTGCATGGAACGCGCCCATATACTATTTGCACTAGAGTGATAAACCCACGTCCCTTGTATAGATTACCAATTATGTGCTTTTTTTGGACGGAAATGCAGATAATGCGCTTCCTAACTTTAGGTGTCGATTAACATTGATGGCTTTCCCTGCTTTGAAATAGCATGTTGTGGTTAAGCCTGTGGCTCCTGGTAGCTCCTTCATCTTGGCGTTACTGTTAGAAGCCTGTGTCTCGCAAATGCCATATGTAGTAAGAATATGAACATGTTCTATCACCGAGTTCATCAGGTTCCAAGCTCACAGGTTGATAATGGCAACATTAAACATCTATGTGACAGTGAGTTTGGTCATCTGGCATTGGTGATTGTGCCCACATGGTAGTGCGTGTTTGGTAATCAATTAGTCTCAGCGATTGCAATTTTCCATCTTTAATTTCCTATGATACTATATATCTATCTTTATATTTTACGCATTTTCTTATGACTCTTTACTGGAAAGATAATTAACATTAGGCTATGGCTTAGAAAGCCAACTGTTTAACCTTTTTAAGCAACATGAGGATCCACACTAGTCTGCTACTTGATCAGGCGGCAATAGAAGAGCTAGATATTCCTAGAGCACTCTGTTTATGTTGCAATAGTATTGATATCAAAACTGTATTGGATAGAAAATGCTCACGAATGAAAATTGAGGGAAAACGCTGTGGGAGCTTATTTGGTGACCCGGATTCATCAAATGAAAATGAGTGAAATTGTGCTGCTATTGGTACCTAAACAAAATCATGTGACCACCTGTTGAAAATTCTGAATACAAGGTACTTGCCAGAAATTCTACAAGTCCTAGTTGAAACATATACCTCATCAACCATGCAGTTTAGGCTTGAGGTTACAAGTAGCGATCTTGTAAAAATTTCACCTAGAAGTGCAGTTTAGAATAAGGATGAACTGATACTCTTCATTTAGGACTTGCATTCTGTTCAAGGCACTTAGCCCAGAGAACAAATGAAAGCGCATTCTGAAAAGCACCCCTAGGATGGAAGAAGGACATTGTATCTCAGTCATAATGTTAGGATGGCCTTTCCTCTGATAAGTACATTATTGCATTTGTAGCAAAATTCCTAATTTGATAGCTTGTTGTGACCTGCTCCATGAACACTATCATTTTATTTAGTTTCGGATATACCCCTTGTACTATCACGCAATTATGGATAGAGCCCTGTAGTTATATTGGTGCATATTGCCCCCCTGAGTGAACTTTTTTTACTCTTTTAAGGGTCAAAAAAAAAATATTTCTCTCAGCGGGCATGTCCGCACGTGGGCGAATAGTACAGGAGGTCTATCCGGACCAATAGAACTACAGGGGGTCTCTCCGCAACTAGGCGATAGTACAAGGGCGTCTATCTGCAATTAACCTTTAATTACAAAGGGGGAGCACAAATTAATATTTCATAATCTTACTAATTTTGTTTGTTTTTATGCGTGCAGGTTTTGGCAAAATCGTCAAAGATGATTCCTGGTGAGTAAATTTTCTTTCAATGTGATGTGAGATAAAGGAGAATGCATGTAACTTTGTTTCTTCTGAACATCTTGATAGTTTTGATTATTTGTGTGATGAGATTTTTCCTAACAGTTAAAATTGAAGCGTCAATGCTAATTCATAAAGTTGAATAATCTACCTAACCAATGACGTGAAATTGTTTCATATCTTGGAACCAGTTGACCCTCCAAGGTATATGTGCAATGTTAAAACTTAAATGTATATACTTATCAAGAAAGCAATTATATACTTTATTAAGAGTTTTTTTAATTTTAATTTACATCATCCTGATGACACATCACTGAACCAAAATGAATCAATCCACATATTATCTCCCGCTAACTTCGGTTCTCACTATTTCCTGCCAAAATGTAAGCTGTATTTTCTGTTGCTCCTTTTTCAGTTAAGAAATCATTTGTTTGGCAACAAACATCATCCTTTCTGTATATTTGGATGTCATTTTCTTCCATTGAGGACCCATTATCTAAGTCCTAGAGGAAGTCGTTCGACATGCATTTATATAAACTTTTCAGAACTGTTACCGTATTACACATAAGATATGTGTAGTTGCTGCCTATGTCAAAGTATATCCAGTTGCATGAAATTTCAATAATTGTTATGTGTATCCGAACTTTGAATTTTACAAGCTATCTTGTTCACTCAAAGTGACTAATAGTAACTGACATCTTGGCTTTGCGTTCTATGACTTTTTTTGCAGTTATGCTGATGGGCGCTCTAGTATATGGTATTAAATACACTATCCCCGAGTACATATGCACCTTCCTTGTTGCTGGAGGAGTTTCAGCATTTGCACTATCAAAGGTTTGTCATTTACTATCTTAATACTTTTTACAAGGAAATCCTCAAGGGTATATAGTTTCTTGATCACAAAACCGCGCAGTAGATATCTGCTATATGCTTCAATGACTGTTGTCTAGTTGAAACACCATGCCAGTAAATATCTTTGTGATACTATTACAAAATTAGTAACACCATGGTACTATGCGGCCTTCGCTTGCTCCATGCTGGGAAATCAGATACTAAAAAAATTCCGTTATTCCCCCCTTCTATAAATAGGCATAATTAACATTATGTGGGTTCTGTTTGATTGGAATAAAAGGGTGCTGGTGATAAACTTATTTAATCTTGACATCTTGTAGCACGCATTTGGCAAAAACTCAGAAAATATTTTTATTTTTATCCATTGCAGACCAGCTCCAAGACCATAAGCAAGCTTGCACACCCAAATGCTCCTCTTGGTTATGGGCTATGCTTTCTTAACTTGGCATTTGATGGTTTCACAAATGCTACTCAGGATTCCATAAAAGCAAAGTAAGCCTAAATTTGTAGTGTGGGAGGGGGGGGGGGGGGGGGGGGGGAGAGGGGGGGGGGGGGGGGGGGGGGGGGGGGGGGG
>JBAKGM010000139.1:3996743-4021204 GCA_037177215.1 Asparagus racemosus | reverse complement strand
GATAAGGGCATTTTGGCGTTTTTAATTGAATTAAATTAGACTTAACATGAATCAAATTGAATTTAACAAGAATACTGGGGTTGAAAATAAGTTGAAAATAGAACATGTTAACTCTATATATGCTTGGTGCCTACGAAATACTGGGCTTGAAGATCCCAACTCCCTGCTGCCTACGAAATAGGAGCTCAAGTGGGAATATAAGTCGACATGTTGTAAAGCTCAATAAAAGTCCAAGCCCATAATGCCTTTTATTCTTGGTGCAATTAGAGTCCTAATAGGAGTTCACTTGCGGTTTTTCTTATCACCAACCTGCAAGTTCTATGCACAATAGGATTGTATTGATGACCAACTTAATTCCTAATAAAAAGAATTCTCTCAGCCAAGTCTATCCAATAGAAAAAACTCTTAGTATAAGTCCATATTTGAATAACACTAACAAATATTTTACATACCATGTCATTACCCGTGAGCGGGGCGTGGTAGGAACCAATAGAGTTTGAAAGCCTTAGAAATAAAAAGATTAGGGGTCAAATATAATATTAAGGAAAAATTGTGTCAAGACTCCAAATTTAAGAACTTCATGTGCCTAGCCCCTCCTACTTTTGCCTATGTGCTTAAGCCCTTAATATAAGGCAATATTGTGCCAAGGCCCTTATTCATTTGCCAACTAAGCACAGAGAGAGAAAAAAATCTAAAAACCCAAAAATACCCTTCCCTCTTCTTCCCCCTTCCTTCTCTCTCCCATGGAGATCACAGCCATGGTGAGATTTCTCCTCTCTCTTCCTCCTTCTAACTCAACCCTCTCCTTAAAATCCTTGTCCCCCACCTCCGTCGCCGGCATCATTGCTAATTTTATTGCTCCTCCCTCCTCTCTTCCTCTCTCCTAATTCCAACTCTAACCCTAATCTTCCTCCAAATACAGTCCCCCTCCCCTCGCCCCTCCTCCAACAGGCAAGATCTCATCTTTCATCCATCACTACTGTATCCAAATTCTCACTCAGATCTAAACCTAGATCCATCTCCAGCACCACCAATATTTCCTCCGTCGATCCCCTCCTCCCCATCCGCCACCATCGACCTCAAGTGTGTCCTCTTCAAGTTTGACTCCAATAGCAACAACAAGATCTCCTCCTCTGACCTCGCCGCCATCTTCTCCTCCCTTGACTACACCCTCTCTACCTCTAAACTCTCCTGCGTGATGGCAGAGACTGATTATGACAACAACGTATTCATGGACCGTGACAGTTGCTCACCACTTGTTTGGTGAAATTAATCACCAAACTTTTATTTTATGGAACTCTATGATTGTGGTTAATGAGCAAGAACGTGAAAGATCAAAGGCAGCTAAGCTCTTTTGATGTTAATGGGCTCTTTGATCACTCATGTCTTAAGGGGTCGACTCACTCATAATTGGATCTTAAATAACCCGATCATTTAGAAGTTTCTTGAGAAAGGGTATATGGGTTCGTTGGAGCTAGAATTTCCTTTATGAAGAAAGATATCCCACCATTTTTATCTTTACATTTACTGCTATTTGTGTCCTTGTTTACCTCTAATTGGAGATGTTTTATCCAGTTGATGTTCTTCTTTAAGGTTGAACTTGGATTTGTTGCTAAGTTGAAGGACCTACTATTATTGAACTTCGAGCTGAGCTTTGTTATTTAAGCCTTGTTGATTGATAATAGTTTCTGTTTGTGTTTGAATCTGTTGTATGTTAATTTTACTCGATGTATGTAGGTTTACAGCATAACTGATAAATTTGCACAATGCATGTTACTTTTTGAACACTAGTCGTTAAATTTTGAACATTGGTTGTTAACAGATACGTATCTGTTAACTATATTAAGTATCTGTTGACTATATCTAGTATCATGTTAGCTATATTATATATCTGTTAAACTTTGTTTGTTCCTGTTTAATATCAAGTAATTGTTAACTATATCATGTACTGGTTTAATATATTCATTACATATTAACAATAGTCACAAAAACATGATTATTCAAATGTTGGTCATCCAAATGTACTGTTAACTATATCATGTATTAGTTTTAATTTCCTCTCAATCTCATTGTCCCCTTAGATTATGATTCCTCTCAAAATCTTGCAACATTAGAGGTTACGTGGCTATATCTGAAAATATTTAAATCAAAATTAGTAAAATATACACTACAAGTTTATTAGAACTAAAAAAAATTAAACAAACAAAGTTAAAATTTAACAATTTAAGAGTTAAGCAACCCTTAATAGGTACTTTGCGAATTTTAACAAACATATATTAACAATTACTCGATATTTTACATTATATAGCCTTATTCTATTTCTCCCCTTCCTTTTAGTAGTAATTAGTGGCAATATCCACATATCATCTTTTGGTACACTATGGTTCTCATAATTCAAAAGCTAATAATTACTCAATTATACTTAACATGGAACATGTAAACGTTAACAGTCAATCAACTGTAGTTTATATATATTAGGTAAAACATAACAGTTAATCTACTGAAGTTAACATTTAAAAGAAAAAAGTTAACAGTACTCGACTATAGTTAACATGAAACATGTAAACATCAACAGTTAATCAGCTATAGTTCACATGTATTAGGTACAACTTAACAGTTAATCAACTAAACTTAACATTTAAAAGAAAAAAGTAAACACTTACTCAACTATACTTAACATGGAATAGGTAAAAGTAAACAGTTGTTCACGTGTGTTAGGTAAAACTTAAAATTAATCTACTAAATATTTATACATCCATTATTTCAAATGAATATTTTTGTATATAGGGTTTTATTACTCAATTACCAACACATTATGTATAGACCAAATATAATTCCCAAACCAACAAAATGGTCTATGTACAATAAAATTTTAAACAAAGACTAATCCTCTCAATAACATCTCTCGTATCCTATGAACAACCAACAAAATAAAACAACAAAAATCAAAGTAGTTTTAGCTGCTTTTTTTTATTTATGAATTCAACCTTTAATAGTATAGTAGAGCTCCAAGCAACAAAATTCTTGTGTAGCATTTTATCAAACACCTTTCTTGCATCCAACCACCATTTGGACTTGAAGTGCCAAAACCCTAACCCTGGCCTCCACTTCTGCCTTAACCCCTTATTCGGCCCCCAAGCCTCTAACTTTGCCAGCGGGCACCCGCACCTCGCCCAAAACAACAGCACAGCCCGGCCATTGACCGGCGCCATCTTCCTCAGCTCGGCATACAGAACCTCATAATCAAGGTTCCTCCCCTACTGTCCACATTTCCATGGCAGATCCTTGATGTCCTTCCACTCGTTCCCCTTCTCCCTCAAGCAAACATCGATCTGAATCTGCACATCGAACTCTAGCGCCTTCTTCAAGCCCTTGCACCGAGGGTTTCTGCACTTGTGAAAGCAAAATCAAGAGATTCTGAGGAGGGGGCAAAGCAGGAGGAGGAAGGAGAGGGGGTTGGTGGTTAAGGTTAGAATTAGGGTTTGAGAGAGGACTCAGAGGAGTGGGAGAGAGAGGAGAGGATGAGGAAGGAGCGAAAGAGAGGATGAGGGAATGAGGATCATGAGTTCGAGTGTGGCGGCGGGAGAGGGGTGATTGCAGCAGGAGGAGAATGAGGTGAGATTGCTAGGGTTAAGGTTTTGGCGCTTGAATTTTGAGATGATGAGAGAGGAGGAAGAGAAGAAAGAAGAAGGGAGCATTTTGATGGAGGAGAGATGATGATGCTTTTGAGTGGGTGGAGAGTGGTAAAATGAGGAACACGAGTAAAATATAATTTTTGGGGGAGATGTAAAGTTGGGTTTTTGGGCCAAATACATGTAGGATTGGGCTATAGATGAGCTTTGGGGGGGGGGGGGGCGGAGGCGGGGGCTGGGCTATTGTTTTTTCAATAATTGAGGGCTGAAGTACATAGACAAAAGAGGAGGGGCTGGGTCACATGTGCTTCTCAAATTTGCGGCATTGACACAACTTTCTCTTTGAAATTTGAACACCTCAACTCCTAACTACCCAACTCAAGTCATAATTAATAATGATTAAAATTTTAAATTAAAATATTTAGGCATGAGAAAGAACCAGCTTTCTCCTTCACTTATTTTCTATTATTAGTATTAGTTAGTGGCATTGTGTTTAGTTTTGTCAATATTGAGAAAAACAAAGCCTTTATTTAGTGCAAACCCCTGGTTTTTATTGTTCTGTGTTGTAGTGGAGGAGCTAATTTGAGGATTTATTGTTGTTGGATTTAAAAATTTTAAATCTAACTTGTTCTTGTATTTTTTTATTTTTTATTTTTAATAGTGGTCCTTTTTTTACCGTTGAAAAAATAGAGAATGAATTTCTTGTTGATAGTTTGGTTCTATATATTGAAAGAGAAATCACAGAGACATTTGATTTAGATTCACTACTTAATGATTTTGTATCTCTAAAGGAGCATCGTTCACAGTTTTAGAATTGACTTTATGTAATTGTTATGAATTCTATGTGTTTAGTTCTTTTACTAATAGTTACTATTTGATATAGTCTTTTATTTTAGGCTAAATGGCACTTAAATACCTTATAGTTTCATTCTCTTTGACCTTATATACCATCAATTATATTTTGTAGTATTTATATTCCCTGAATTGGCCAAAATTAGCACGTTAAATACCCCTATCTTTTACAAATATAACAAATTTTATCTAAAAATTCCCATATAACATTTATATGCTAATCTTGTAACTTTATCTCTATTAAGTTTGTTGAGTTCATTGTTAAATCTTTGTAAATTTTATTTTTGAAATAGCATTATGAACATTTAAATTAAAATTTGGGTAGGTTTAATAAGAATCTAATAAATATTAATGGTTAAAAAGCTCTAAAATTAACATGTGAATGTTATATGAGAACTTTCAAATGAAAATTTTCATATTTTCAAAATATAGGATATTAAAGTGCCAATTTTGATCAACTAAGAGTATATAAATATTATGAAATACAACTGAGGATATACAAGTACTAAAAGAGTGAGACTATAAAGTATTTAAGTGCTATTTAGTCTTTATTTTATTTTGATGCTTATATGTATTTTGGCCCTCCCGAACTCAGAATCTTAGCTCCGCCACTGCTCAGCGACCGCGATCGGGCGCAGCCAAGAAAGCAAAGAGGTACAGGGACGCTATCAAGGATCGAATTAGGCTGCTATATGTATTTCCCATAAGCGAAGAGTGCAACCGAAATCTTCAAGGAGACGCTAAAGGCCTTCAAAAATTTTACGGTTATTAACTTGATCTATGAGATTTCATTTTTACATGTGGGGCCTTCGTAAAGAGGTCTTATTAACTCTTTTTTTTTTTTTTTGGTTCATGTTAATCGAAATTGGAGCAAAGGGGTAATAGGCAGTGGATGACCCTTTTTTTTTTCTTTTCTTTTCTTTCCTTTATTTTTTTTTTTTTTTGTGGATGACTAATTAGTAGTGGACTTCTATATGTAGTGAGTTAATGTGTACGGACTTAATTCCAAATTTTGTGTTGTCTTTGTAATTAAAATTATCCAATGGTATATTAAATTATCACATTGCATTTAATTTTCAGAAAGTTTATCTAGTTTCATTTTTTTGAGGCTTTTTAATTTTTTAAAATTCTTTGTTGAAAATGGTAATGAGTATATATAATGGGTACGGTCTTGTACTTCAATGTAAAAAGGATACGCTAGGCTCGCTCTTGCTTCATGACAGACATAATTAGTAGGCCTCCCTTACGGAGAGCAAGAAGCCCAGTGAAAACGACGCGCCATGCTACAAATCTCCCTCACGTCACTCTACCCTTACCAACCCCGCGTATACGCTGTCAACAGTATACTAGGCCTAAGGGGCATAAGTGTCAATTCAATATGCAAAAGGCTTAATTTGACTAAAATTCCTATAAATGGGGGGTTCTAACTTCTAAGGCATAAATGGGGCAGTGAATTACCAAACTGCCCCCCTCCTTATCATCTTAATGGATCAGAACTTGCAACTTGCGGGAGGTGCTCATAGAAGGTGAACTCGCTTAATTTGCTTCTTATTTCACGGTGTGAATTCAACCCAGATCTCTTGTAACATAACAGGAAGTTGTTGTTCCCTATTCAATGAGTCCTTTCGGAGGATCTCTTAAGCTCTTCTTGATTTTAATCTAAATCATACTTTGGCCCAAAAAAAGCCCTTTTTAGTAAACTGTTTATAGTAAATTGACAAATTCTCTATATCAAGGATTTCATGCACAACCTGGAAGTTTGCTTGCAAATAGAGGTTCAGCAACTAAAAGAAAGATTGATTCTTTGGGATCCTTCCTTTCTTCAAACAGAATGAACAGAGATAGAATCAAATCGATTCCTAAAATGCTTTTTCGACAGAGATTGGATGCAGTTCCTAATTCATGGTATGGTATGTACAGAATGAAAACTTCATTATTGACTCTACGAGAATTCTTATGGAAGTGTTTCATTTGCTTCTCAAATTAAATCGCTACATTAGCTTCAGATAAATTATTTTGAAATTCAAGATGTGAACATTAGATTGGCAACTCTTGAATATAAATATTAAATATTCTAAATCAAACAAATTTGCTAAACACAAAAATGTTGCTTCTGGTTGGCCATAATTTGGCCAATTTTATGACAGAAACTACAATAAATTAAGCTCAACCTCAATTATCCATAAAACCGAGGTAAACCAAGCATATATACATTAACCAATTCCCAAATTCACACTGTAACTACTCAATTCAGTCTTTCATCTCAAACCATTAATTCCATATGGCAATATTTGACAACATTAGCCAATTTATGTGGCTTCGTTATACAAATCAATTGCAAGCTCTAGCAATCAAATTCACCTAATAGACCAATATCAGATGATCAATCCCTGTACATTAACACACTAAACACAAAGGCAATAAGCTTACCAAATTCAATCAGATGAAACCTAAATGAACTCACTCACTTCCCTGGTCAAAAAATTAAGTACCTTATTTGTTGTATTCAATTCTTAGTTGAAAAGTCTTTCATGAAAAAAATTTTAATTGCATTTTGTTCTCCTTAGTTAAAAAGAGAATTTTCAGTTAATTTCTTCAAGGTTCCAGACTGATTCAGTGATCAGCCATTTAAGATATCAAAACTGATCATTTCAATTTTGCCCATAATTTCTATCCCATTACCCGTACAATTCCATGTGTGCAAGCTCACGCTAAGGACTACACTTAAATCAAATGTTAAGTAAGAAAACTTTGTTGCGGTTAAAAGTTCTCAAGCCAGATTACAGATACAGTGAATTAACATATTTCAATTAGTCTAACATAGAGATATTTGCAGCAATGAAGGGAAGAGCTCCAAGTCACCTCACTGAGAAAATAACATCTTAAAACAATTATCAGAAGACTAACATACAGCTTCCCTCGTTCGTTCATCTTCGTTCAGCTTCTCCTTCTAGTGACTCTCTGGAACATGTTCTTTATATTCTGAGAATCGGTTTCAGCTTTCAGCTTTTTGTTTTGTTTTGCATTACTTGATTTGTTCTTCGCAGTATCAACTTTTCCCTATAAAAAAGGTTGGTTTTGGACAAGGTTATAAATAAGTGATCTAAGAAAGTAGAAGATTTAATTATTGTATTGAAATCATAGTAACTTACCGAAAGAGGACGAGAGGGCATTGGAGTGTCCTCTAGGAAACCTGGTTCTTTTTCGTTCCTGGGAGTATTTTGAAGAGCCTCCTGCCAGTTCAACCTGCAGGGAAACAGCAATTTCATTTTTCCCTCCAAGAAATAGTTCAGAAGTTTAGCGATTGAAAAATTTTAGTAGTGTCCAATTTGAACTGCTACATATACTTTTACTTACAAAAATGAGTTTAAAGGGTTGACTTACTTTAAATGGCTGCATAAAAGGGTCAACCATGGCTCATCCTTCAGATATTCGCCCAATATTGAGACAATTTCTTTTACTGTAGGACCGCAGAAAACAACAAAATTGATTATGGATGTAAAATCTTGAAGTAGTTAATCTGTGACATGACCTTCATTTACAAGATAACAAAAGACTCAGAATTTTCAATGCAGTTTGCTCGATCTTCGTATCAAGAATTTCCCAAACATGCAACCATCAAGGCAAGTGCTCACAAGTCATAACCAAACAAAACACAAACATAAATGGAATTATATATAGTTAATAACTTAATATTCTAGTAACTGTATTAGGGAAAATAAGTTTGCTTAAGTAATATTATTTTTTACTTGAGGGTTTGACTGTAAAATCAATTTGCATACTCATGAATTTTTTGGGGGGCATTATCTAGTAATACTAATACAAATCTACTCTATGGTTGAAAAATATATTCCCTTATCATAATAAGTTTATAAAAATCATGTCTGTATAATAAAGAAGTAACAAACCTAGAAAGGAGTAGTTTTTACTCATTCTATTTGAACTCTATGATACATCAACAAGTTATGTTCACACGTATGAAATAGGTATAGATTACCTTATGTGATCATGTTGGCAAAGGATTAATCAAGTAGTGTTCTCAGTCATCTAAAATACAAGCCGTTTAATAGTAAACATATGTCCGTACCAACCATAAACAAAATGGAATACTCATATAGGCTGCAGTACCATACAAGTTTCCTTTTCATCTTGAATAGCATAATTTTTGTCCAGTTTTGCCAGTGACGCTTTTAGGTGGACTACCTGCAAAGAGATAAAAGGAGTAAGACTTGTTCATAATAATGTAGACTTGGTTTCTTCTAAATCCATTATTTTCCTGCTCAATAGAGGACGATCTTATTTTTCACCAGAAGTCAATTTAACATCATTTCCCTTAATTGGTATTTAATTCCTGATTCAGGAAAAGGCTTACGAGAGACAGGCAAGCCACAATACATTGCCAGTTAAGTGGCAGACCTGGCAGCATGCCTTAGAAAAGCAACTGACTAGAAGTCTAGAGATGCTAAATTTGCTATAGAGAAGTGCATGAACCTCTGAGGCTTGTCGTACCACAAAGAGCCAAGAGAAACACATACCTATTATTCACTGTCATTATTATGTACATCATAATCAAGTAGGAATTAAAAGGTGCACCTTACAGCATAGCCATGATAAAACCTTTGAATCATCAAGCCTGAAGAACTTTGATGAACCAACCTCTGCAAATTAAGGTTGGGGGAACATGCAGTTAGCATCTGGGGAAAAAACATATAAGTCCAGGTAATGAAGAACCTGGGTACTTCTTAAAATACTCCACTGAATTAAGGAAAGAGCAAGAAAAACACTTCAGTCGACCATATATGTTCTCTTGGATGACCATGTTAAATTATGGTTCCATATAATCAACAGAAAAATTATAATAATGTTACTAATAAGAAATATAAAAATAAATAGATAAATATCCGCTCTTAGTTATGTACAATGAGCTTATTTCGCAGATGAATGGATGTCAATGTTATACAAAACCCATGTACATTCTGAACTTATGAGATACTTTTCAATTTGAAAAGCAGTACCTTTTGTTTACTACTTCCTATTGTAGGAAGCACCAATTTTCACTGTCAGCGTAATGGCATAAAGGTAGCACACATGAGAAAAGGATTTAATTGTGACCATTAAAATGTGTTGCTTAGGTGATGTGGGGACCTCATGAAGCTACTACAAGGGTGTCGAAATTAAACAAGGAAAGAGAATTATTTTCACTCGCTGCTTGCTTGATCATTTCCATAACAAAACCATAGCAATCAATTTCTAATTATGTTATCTGATTCTTATTTCTACTAACATTTAAACGAGAACCTAGTTTGTAGGGTAAAGATTATCATGACAACACATCCAAGCAAGCAAGTCTACACATTTGTAAGTGCCCAAAATATCCAAGAGGATCCAGATATGAGAGGTGATATGAAATTGTTTACTGTGTTCTGTAACAAGTCCAATTGCCCTAACAAAATAAAAGAAAATAACAGATTCCATATATCTAAATTCACCTTGTTTAGATGTTAAAGTTAAGAACATTTCCCTAACTGCTTAAGCTAAACATTGTATATGTACATCTGTATCTGTCGGTATAAATGAGGACAAAACAAAGAACATTGTTAGAATCATCTTTCGAATAAGTCGCAGTAGATTTTCATGTTTTGGCTATAATGCTGATCCAAATCCTGAAGTGTTAAGTAATTAAACACAAACAAAGAAACATTGTTAGAATCATCTTTCGAGCAAATACATGGGTAAGTTCCAACATACAAGAAAGTGATCGCCGGTTCTGCAGTGTATATCATTTATCTTTGAAATTAGCCCAACAAGGAAAAACAAGACGCTAGATTATTCATCAAACAACACACGTAAAAAAAAGAATATAAGAAGTAAAAACTGTTATGACGACTATTACCTTTCACTTCACAAACCAAATGCATTGAGTCCTCTGCCATGTGCATCAGGTGTCGATAGCCAGGATATCCTTCGATGTATAGGATTTCATCTAATTGCCTAAACACCCCTAGATCAGTTCCCTTCTGCATTTTGAAAAGTATGGTTGAAAGTGATGAAGGAGAAAGTCATGCTTATATACATATAAAACAGAGGTTCTGATGACAAAATATATAATCCTAACAATCAAACTCATATAACATGAAATTGCTAGAGAGCATCACACAAAATAATAGAAACTGGTGTACAACCAGAATGATACAGCAAGGTGCCGTGAATATGGTTCAGCTGCAACCAGAATAGTAACAAAATGTCACGAAATAATAGTCTTTACCCTTCACATGACCAAGAAAAGATTTAATAAAGATGACATTTGGCCAAAATCAGGGCATTGTATTTAATCTAAACGCCATAAGCATCATTTAAGCATGTAGAAGTTTCAAATAAAACGAACCAAGGACGCTTTCAAATAGAACCCAGATGGCTAGATGAGTCTCTTGAATTTTACCTTCATACGAGCATCAGCGAAAATTGGTAAGAGGATGAAAATAGGATCAACAGGAGTGCTAATGTACAAGCTGCCATCTGTTATACGAGAAAACCAGGGGAAAAGGAAAACATATTAGATCAACTTCTAATACTGCTAAACTGATATTTATATGCAAAATTACAGAAATATATTATATTAGCAGATATTTCTGAAGGATAAACCTCTTGAAGTTCAACTTCTTCGAGAAAAGAACATTACAGGGGTACTGACCACCTAGAATTGCATCTCTTGTATATTGTAATGCATTTTTGTATAGAAGTAGTAAATGTAGACAACATTACCATAATACACAGGAAAGAATATAGTTTCTCTTCGCATCTTTATTTGGAGATGATTCCACGGTGTCGGCTGAGATTCGGAACAGTCTTGACTAGCTATGAAATAAGAATTCTAAATGATGTATACTTTAAATTTCCTAAAATGAATATGCAAATGCTTATGTTGCTACTATTGGTTATTTAACATAGTAATGTATATTCATATTGAGATACATCTTTTATTTAAAATTAAGATATATACACAATATTGATGTTAAAATTAAGAAATTTTGTTGTTCTATCTGGACTTTTTAAATGCTCCAAACTCCTGCCCACCATCCCACTGACAGACATTAGAACACACGACACAAAGATGAGGGTGCATAACCAGTAATATCCAAATCTTAGTTTCAACAATCAGGAGCCTAGACCTTTGATCCTTGCGAAGGGTTAGATAGATAGCAGCATCCAAAATGTTTTTTCCCCTGATTTTCAGATGTGGACTGTGGAGGATCGTATCCAGAGGACCAGAGAGCAGGGTGGTTTATGCGACCTAGACCAACACTCGATCCCATTGAATGGGGGCAAATGATGCGTAGATGAAATATTATCCTTGAAAAAAACAAGAGAAGGAAAAATCCCATTGAATTGTTTTGAATTTAGAATGGAATATTAGTCCAACCAGAATTTTAAGGTAGCTCAGTGAAGGTCTGCCTCCTGTTTATGTTAATGCATTCTTATGTGAGAGAATCAATCACGGTTCCTTAACCCAACTGCTTATGTTCTCTGAATATTCTGGAGGTTAGAACTTTATTGGAGATTTAGTATGGATTTCAGTACAGTGTACTTCACAGTGACTTTTTCCTTCACAATCACTCCCTTACGCGCAACAAAAACACATACATTCCTGCTATGCCCATGAGACTAGCTTTGAAGGGTGTCTCCCCAATTAACCATGGTTTTTTCTTTACCTTTCCCTAAGCTACTCAAGAAACAATAGCAGCCCCAAAAAAAAAAGGACCCACTCAACTGTAAACAGAAAAAAAAATGTGCGCCGTTTTCAATATCCTCATTAAATGTCCGAGAAAAATGATTTTGAGGTTTCAAATTTAGCCTCACCCGAAGAATCAACAGCTATATAGTCCTCAGTTAAAAGAATGAGCTTCTGTGAAACTTCTAGCTCGAAACTTTTTTTTTTTGTTTTGTTTTGTGACAATATTTGGCTTCTGATATGAAACAAATAAATGTATACTCGCAGAAAATTAAGTCGAAAGAACACTTGCCTTCACAAACATAATCACCTAAAAACCAAGAGCCATAAGACTGCTTAAACCAGTGTAGCTCTTGAAGCAATCCATTTTTGAAGACATAAGATGCCAAGGCGTCTGTAAAATTAGCCAGATATTAGAAACACCTGCGAGTTTAAAAATTCGCACTATATTACATCTCGCAAACTAATTTAAGACGAAAGCAACATATTGAACACAAAAAGGTTAGCAAACCCGATTTTGGATGGCGCAAAGATATTATGCTCTCGACATTTGCAGCTGCGGCTTCATCGTCCCCATCATTTATAGATTCTACTGCGAGAAGAGTGGCATATTGATCATTAGCTACTAGTTGCAGAAAGGCACCTTAAGAAATTGGAATTTACAAGTTCAGCCATTTGGTTTGCCTTTGCTGATGTAAATCTTGCTCGTCATTTGTCGAAAGTAGAAGTAGTGAGAAGCTGGAATGCACTGTAGTGCGATCCAAGGAAGCGATCCTGCACGGAAATTTCGAAAAGAGATGATAATATCACAAAATTTCTCATCTTAAACAAACAAAAAACAAGAAATTAGAAAGGATTGGGGGAAAAAAGAAATTAGGGGGGAAATTGGGAGAGATTTGTGAGGAGGAGTTATGAAATCGATGGTGACCTCTCGCCGGAGAAATTGGGGTCGGCCTCGGCCTCGGCCTCGGCGGCGGCTTCGCGATGCGTTTCAAAGAAAGGCGGGTTTTTTGCGAGAGACAGAATTGGGGCTTCTCGGGGACCCTTACACTGAAAGGCCTGTAGGAAACCTTACATGGGCCCTGAGCAGGCCTCCAATAAGTCTGTTTTATGGGTTTGTATCTGACTTGATGTGGTTACAGATGCGGACATATGAAGTGAAATACTCTGATTTGAAAATATTATTTACTCCGCGCGTTGTTCCGATTATTATTTACGGAGATATATTTGTTATTAAATTGATAATATAATTTTTATATATAATTATTTATAAAACCTTTTTATTTATAGAATAAATCTTCAAACTAGTTAGCAAAATAGTATACTAATTAGCAAGTTTTATCATTTTTCTTTAATAGAGCTAGAAAAATTTTATATTTATGAAATATTTGATAAATGTTTAAATCATCGTCTACAGGAAGGGAAAAAAAGTTTTGAACGGTGTTCTCAATGGGAAAATTTTCTTGTAGCATGAATAGTGATTTGAAGGTTATGCTTTTAAGTTAGAAAAATAGTAGATGCAATTGCAATTATTTTGGGACCAATTTTAGCTTTTCATATATAATGAACGCACTAACTGACTCTCTTGTGTCTTTTTTTTTTTTTTTTGGAATAAACTCTCTCGCGTCTAAATTTTTTCACTACTATCTATTTTTCATATTCGCTTTGTATTTCGACATAAAATGGCTACTAAGAATTACAGTAAATTGCTTAAGTATACAAACAAGCTTTGAACCCAACAAAAGCATAAATGTTATACATTAGACATCACTTAGACCATCCTATGGGAATCGGATGGTTTATACCATTAATTGAATGGTCACAATTCTGAATCAAACTCTCTAACTACCGCGTATGGTATAGATCAACCAATTATATAGGGTGTTTTGATATAATCATTGCTCGATGCTACTAGTAAATATCCTACTAAGAATAAGGTGAACTACATCACTCACGAATGGTTAGGATGATTAGTTTGAGAATTGAATATATTTTATCCAAGATTTAGATCATCTCCAATTAGGTGGTAATTCGAGAGTCTCCAATTCCTCAACTCATTACCGTACAATATAAATTTAATTTATGAGATTAAACCACGTTGTATTCCACTGCTATGATAGTGGTTTTCAAGATCATAGTGACTTTATCTCGTAGACTAATCTCGTCCCTTAAAATCTATCGTGTAAATAGTCTTACTCATATAGAGACGGTTTTGATATTATTCCCGCTAAATGCTACCTATGGACCATTCTTTATGACTTATCACCCCCATTGTAAACCATCCTGTAAATTTTAGGCTAACCTGCACACTGTTAGACCAAACTTTCATCAGATTTGAACTTTGACATCTGAAGTGCGCTTTTTATTTTCTTTTCCCTTTGATACTTCGTCAAATGAGCCATAAGATATCCACATTCAGGGAACTTTGGTACCTACTTTTTATCTTCCTGTTTAAATTAAAAATATAAAAAAAAAGCATACAAAGTTTAGGGATGCCAAAATTTAAGGGCGTCAACCCTGCACAAATACTTTTGGGTACCAAATTTCAAAACAGGCGCAACTTACAATGTGCGCAATAAGGCCTAAATCTCAATCAGCGATCGCTCCCTTAATTAATATTACCTCAGTTTCCTTCCGTTAAAAACGAATCCGCTCCGAACGAGTGGGGCCCACTCTGGTGTTCTGGCCCACATGTCAGTTGGGCGAGAAACCAGCATCATTCTTTTGAGTCGGCCCGTTAGCAACACCGTCGCCGAAAAGACTCGGCCATCCCCAAATTTCTCTCGATACAGTGAAAATATCGGCCCCAAAAAATTGCAGACAGCAGGCGTCTCAGTCCCCTCAAGGCTCTCGCACAAATCGTAGATTCATCCAAACCCTAGAATCAGAGAGGAGATTTGAGATCTAACCGAGCAATATCTGAAGGTCAGTAAATCTCTCTCCCTCATCCCCTTGAATTTTGATTATCTTTCTTGATGCTTTCCTCTTGTATTTGGTGGTGTTCGTAGATCAGGATCCACGAGTGGATTATTTACCTTGTTTCGATTGAATCAAGAGCTGTAAAATTTAAGATGCCAAAGAAAATAATTCTCAGTAAATTTATGGCGCTAGAAAACGGCAATTAAGAACTTACCTGATCGTATTGTTTTTTTTTAAACATCATTAATTCATTATTTGTCGAAGAATACATCTGGTAGTTTTTCCTTGTTATTTTTCGATTTTGGAGCAGTGCAACAAAATTTAAAATTCGTTTGGATATATTTTAATGTAGGGTCGTTATTTTTAAGGAATCTAGTCTATCTAGAAGGAAAATATTTGCTTGGGTACTAGTGTTGCGCTAGTTTGCTACCAGTAGACACCTATGCGCGGGGATCCATCTCATGAGCTGGTTATTATAGGCTCCATATATCAATATTACAGTAGGACCAAAGTGCACCATAAGCATTAAACTAAAAGCTAGGTTTTAAGAAAAGGGAAAATGAAGCTATTATCTATGCAGCTACTTATTGGCTTGTGAGAGAAAGAAACACGACAGACTTTTGTATCCAGCTACTTTTGTTTACTATGATAGGATCCACTTATTAAAAAAGCAAAACAAATTAATCTTAATCATGTTTGGTTAGTTTAATATTCATTAGGGTATGTTTTTAGATATAGGGATAGACTTCTTTTTTCCAAAAACGTTGGGGTTGTGAGTGATTTGAAAAATAAGGGCGAAATTACTGGATTGGTATGTTTAGTTGCCACTCTTTACTAATAGGTATATTTTGTTGCATTGGCAACAAAACCTATTTAATTTTGACATTAAGATACTGAAGTTCGCTAGCAATGATGTTTTTTTGGGCAAATTGCCGTGTGACTTCACGTGCAACGTAGGTTTTTTTTGGCTGCTGACTTGGCAGAGCGCTGATGACGTGTATAAATTAGGGTTCTTGGTTGGATTCATTTGAAATTGAAATTATTCAAATCGGGGCTGAAAATGAATTTGGGAGAAAAAGTAGGGTACTTGGTTGATAGGGGAAATTTAGGTTTCAGTTGGGGCTGAAATTTCAGGAAAAATATGGCTTTTGGGGTTCAATTTGGAGTTTTAGGGTTAGCTGAGAATCCCATCTAACCCTCTGCAACATAATCTAAGCTCTGCCACATCACCGTTTTTAATCGTTTAAACTGGATCACGTTTAGACGCGTGAGGCTCTGGCGCGAAAATCTATTGGCGATGAGGGATTTTACCTTAATGGCAAAACTGAATAAGTATTAATACCTTATTATTGCCGGTGCAATTAAATATACCTTATGAGTAAATAATGGCAACTAAATATACCAATCTTGTAATTTAGTAAAAAAAAAAGAAGGGTCAGTTTAATATTGAATGTGTTATGTGCAAGGACGGATTTATGAAGAAGAGTGTCGGGGCACGTGTCCCCATACAATTTTGTAATTTTTGTTGAAGGGTTGACGTATTTATATAGGTGCCCCCACACAATTTGTATAGGTGCCCCCATAATATTGGTAACTTATACAATTGTGAAACTTATTGTTGGGAGGACCTTTAGTAGTATTTTGTTAGTTTTGTGATGAAAATGAAAATAATCATGTATTTGATATAAAAATGATAATGAAAATGTTGTGTTCACATCTTTGGGATTATTGTATCAATAAAATTTTCTATTGGTAAAAATATATATTATATAAATTATTCAATTTATGCGTATAATTGAAAATGTGCTCCCACAAGAAAAAATTATGGATCCATCCCTGGTTACCTGTCACTTCCTTTTGCAGATTTACCGATAGATTTTCAGTTCAATTCCATGGCAAATCCATGTCATATAGTTAACCACCATACTTTGATGCTATAAATAACTATTAGAAAAGATACCGAGCAAGTGTCTGAATGACTGCTAGACAATCCTTTGTCAGTTGGCTTGAGTTAGCCTGAGTAATCTCTCCAACGCTTCATATTATGCAAATTGGAGCAGTGTTCTTCTGTTCTGCACACACCGATATTAATTATCATACCTCTACTTTTTTTGTTATAAACTATCTCTGTTTGTTTACTTATAGTACTTACTGGATGCATTTTATGTTGAAAAATGTTGCTGTTGTAGTTCATAATCATGTTATTCCTGTTGTGTGACTGCTATTAACTCATAAATGCAACATGAGGCTTTGAGGAGAATTTTAGCAATTATCTTCTTGTCTTTAATCATGGACAACTTTGAGCGCCATGATACTTATCATTTACGGCTCTTGCAGGAATGCATCTCATTTTGGTCATCTGTTAGAGGTTCTTATCTTTTATTGACAGATGAGAAGGGATAGAAAACAAATGCACGTATGTACGCATTCTTGTTTCAATCATAGCTTCAAAGATGCATTCAACCAAGTTCCTGGCTTTGCATTAAGCCTTTATTTTGTGAAGGCAAGACTGCGCACCCAAAAGTGATATGTCAGCACTCCAGCAACTTCTTTTCCCTGCTAGAAAATTGTTATTCGTGAGATTACATTTACAACATGGTCGCTGTTAATTGTGTCAAAAGCAGGCTATAAACTTAAGTTCTGCTCCAATTGTTCTGGAAAGTAACCAGCATGCGACTTTCTGCCTCTCTCCAAGATTTCTCAACATCTGCTAAATCACAGCTAGAGGTAGGTTATTTTGACGTTGAGTTCAACAAGAGTCATACTCATAACAAACCTCCTCGCGTTTTACAAAGAGAAGCTGTTGCATCGAGCTTTTCAAAGGAGAAATCCTCATCTACGATCCCATCTACATGGAAGAAGTGGGCTAGAGCGAGTTTCATATGTCTTGTTGGCCTCCTGTTGTTATTCTTTTTGATATATATATCCTCAAGGTATTTTAATCATTCTTTTTCACGTAAAGGGTCTGATTATTTTGTGATTCTTGATTGTGGAAGTACGGGCACTAGAGTTTTTGTCTATGAGTGGTCAATTGTGTATAGTGTAGACGGTAGGAGTTTACCCTTTGTTTTGAGGTCTTTACCTGAAGGTCCTGAGAAAAAGTCTACTGCAAGGAAGGGCCGTGCTTATCAGCGGATGGAAACTGTACCTGGTTTTGGTAAACTGGTGCACAATGAATCTGGTTTGAAGGCTGCCATAAAGCCACTTTTGCAGTGGGCAGAGAAGCAAATACCCAAACATGCTCACAAGCGTACCTCTCTGTTTCTATATGCTACAGCTGGTGTTCGTAGGCTACCAAGCTCTGATTCAGAGTGGCTTTTGGAGAAAGCATGGTCCATTCTGAAGAAATCATCTTTCTTATGCCAGAGAAATTGGGTTAAAACTATCACAGGCATGGAGGAAGCTTACTATGGATGGATAGCTCTAAACTATCATACGGGTATGTTAGGTTCCTCACCAGCTAAAGACACATATGGTGCACTGGATATGGGTGGTTCGTCATTGCAAGTGACATTTGAGACCGAAAACCCCATAAATGACGAGACGGGTATAAATTTGAGCATAGGAGTGGCCAATCATCATCTGAGTGCATATTCTCTTTCAGGATATGGCCTAAATGATGCATTTGATAAATCAGTGGTTCACCTTCTTAGAATGCAACGACAAACAGTGAGCTCAAGTAATGGTAAAATGGAGCTTAGGCATCCATGCCTGCAGTCGGGGTATAGAGAGAAATATATATGTTCTCAGTGTAACACATCAAACCAAGATGGAAGTCCTCTAAGTGCAGGCAAAACTATGAGAATTGGAAGGCCAGGCGTTCCTGTTGAGTTGATTGGTGCATCTCACTGGGAAGATTGTAGTTCACTTGCAAAAGTAACAGTCAATCTTTCTGAATGGTTGAACTTAAGTCCTGCAATTGACTGTGAACTACAACCTTGTGCTCTTAATGAGAACTTGCCTGTACCACATGGGCAGTTTTATGCCATGTCTGGTTTCTTTGTGGTGTATCGGTTTTTCAACTTGACTTCAGATGCATCCTTGGATGATGTGCTACACGCGGGTCGCAATTTTTGCGACAAAACATGGGAAGTTGCAAAGCATAGTGTTGTCCCACAGCCCTTTATAGAACAGTACTGCTTCAGGGCACCATACATTGTATCACTGCTTAGAGATGGACTGCACATTACAGATAACCAAGTTTACATTGGATCTGGGAGCATCACTTGGACCTTGGGGGTTGCTTTACTGGAGGCTGGACAAGCATTCTCAAGACAAACAGAGTTCCATGGCGCAAACGTATTGCATGAAAATATAAATCCAGCAATTCTACTTGTTGTGTTTTTTATATCGGTTATACTTCTTGCTTGTGCGATATCATATGCTTTTAACTGGACCCCCAAAGTTTTCAGAAGATCATACCTCCCTCTTTTTAGGCATAACAGTGCAAGTCCTTCCATTCTCAACTTCCAACGGTGGAGCTCCACGGGTATGCTTGTTCTCATGAGATGAATCATCTAACCTTATCAGTTTCTTATTTACTACAACGTGCTCACAATGTTTTCTTTTTTGCTTTTTTCTTTTTGGTGCTTTTGTCTTCACATCCATGTTATGACGGGTTCTTGATACATGCCTGTAATTCACACAGCACTTGAATTTGTTTTTCTATATCAGTATTCCTATCAGCACCAATTGTTTTCAATTCTTCTTGTTTGAAATTTAACTTCAATGGTCATCTCAGAATAGTTGTGCAACTTGGGCTGGCAGGATTTGAGTGAAGCACAACCTCATGCCGCCTAATTTCTCCAACTTCTTGTGAATAGAGTTCACACACACGCACACACCCACTCATTCTAGCCTAACTCTATCGCAGGCAAACATGATGAAGTCAGTCATGTACATTGTACCGTGTTTGCTTAGGTAAATCTGGAAGCACAGTAGACAAAGAGGGGAAAAGAAATCAGCTTAGATGATTAAGAAGGGACACTGGTAAGAAAACTAGACGAAAGATGAGGGAAGAAGAAAAGATTGCAAGTTTTTTTTTCTTTTTAATTAAAGATAGCAAGTTAGATGAGCAAGGTTTTTTTTTTTTTTTTTTTTGGTGCGAGAAAATTAGTGGCAAAACTATAAGAAAAGAGGAAGCTTGGAAGTGAGAAAATTACAAGTGGGATATGAAGGGGGCAGAAGAGAAGAGAGAAGTAGTGATCGATATCATTGTTAATAAATCAGCAAGATAGAGAAGGGTAGCGGGGAAAAAGAGTAACTTACAAGGGGAGAACATCCCTGTTGAATTCTAAGGATTTATAGATCGCTGCAATAGGAAGTTGCTGTAAAAGTAATTTTGATTCTAGACTAGGAAACTATCTTCTGCATCTTTTTTGTATTGTTTGTCCCCTACAGTTGATGAGCGTGATTGTAAAAGGTCGGATTGTACTCTCAGTTATTAAATTGTATCACAGGGTTGGAACATCAAAATTTGAAACCTTGGCTGTCTTACAATGTTGCACCTATTAAAAAATTCGGTATTTAGGCTCTTATCAGTCGGCCTTAGCAATAGGTTGAGCAGCATTCGGAGTTGTTAGAATATAGAATTATATCCACGAATCCTCGCCACAATTTCGCTATAATGAGTGGCGGACTAGCAGGTACTTCAGGATAATATCAGAGACATCCATATTCCAATTCATCCAGCCACACCTTCTAAGTGATCAATTAAAAATGTGGGGTTGAAAACAAAAGGATGCCGTTGCTTTAGAAGAGTATTAGAAATATAGAATATATTAATGTAAAATTGTACCCTCAACCCTTAAAAGAACATTGGGGTTTTCATGGGGTTGGTCCATATGCCTTTTAAGTGGAGTTAACCAGCTAATTTCTGCTTGATCATGCATCTTTCTGAATGTGCTACAATCTTATTGACTTAAAGCTTCTTTTAACTGTTTTCTTCTTTATTATGAAATTTCATTTCCACATATAACAATAATAAAGAAGATTTAAATTATTTTCCTCTATTTGTTTTCTATTCTAGGGGATGGAAGAGTGAAGACACCACTGAGTCCTACAATTGCCGATTCTGAGCAGCATCCATTTGGTATGGGAGGTAGCAACATTCAGCTTGCAGAATCACACCCTTCAGGTTTTGCACATAGTTTTTCTTCTGGAAGCTTGGGTCAGATGCAGTTTGGAAATGGAGGATCATCCTTCATGACTCCTCTCCGAGGTCAAACACTTCAGAGTCGTAGATCACAATCCAGAGAAGACCTTATTTCTTCAGTGGTCGAAGCCCACATCACAAAGGTGTAGCATATGCAAACAAACGATGAGAGTGGTACAGTTCATCCTTTCTTACTTAGCTTTTTATTGTATGCAAATAACATATAGAAATGAGATAACTTTCCCATTAATTTTATTTTATACTTTCTTTCTGCAAATAGAATCTGATCACAAGTTATTAACTGGCAATTCTTATACAATCCATGAAAAAAAAGTTCTCTTAACTAATTCCCAGTATTCATAATTTCATAGTTAGTATGTAGTTTGAGTATTTTCCATAAGCAGGTGGGAAATTTTGATGGCCAAGTCATGCTGGACGATGTCCACCAGATTACAGCAGATAGTTGAGCCCTAAATGACATTCAAGTGCTTGTGATGTCATATAGTTTTGTTTCCTGACATGATATTTTAATTGAATTAGTTATTCTTTTGTCTCTAGTTTATTCAAGAGAGTGCGAGAGAGCATCTTTTTCTTTCTACAATTTTTAAATTCATATGTGGAATGCTTATGCCGATAGCTCGCTGGCATTCTGAAAATTATGTAAAACAGCCAGTTCATTTACAGGTGTGGCTACTTGCTAGGATAGCCCTCCTTCCTCTTTTTTGTGTGTGCGCGCGCGCACGTGTGTGTACACAAACTTCAGAGGCCGTGCTTGTGTTTTAAGTTTTTTCTAGGAAGAGTGCCATCTACTACTACTGGTACTACTTTCCATAATTTAGGCAATGCGGAATCATCCCACATTTGACGATTTAAGTTATCTCAAGCGTGCTCATCAGATTTTAATGGTTCTTATTACGTGTACTCTTTTAGTTGTTTTTGTGAAGAAGGTCGACGCTTACTTGCTCCGCTTAGCTGAACGTATTTTATTCGTTTTTATGTACTCTTTCGGTTGTTGAATGCATAATGCCAGAAACAGGTTTCTTGAGATTGAAAGTAGTGACGAGAGGTTGTGTGACTTGTGTTGATGCTTTCGTTGAGGAGAGTACTCTGGAATGTGTAAGGCTCCTAAAATTGAACTTTGGATTGCAGAATCATTATTATTATTTTATAAGCACGTTAGGCTAATAAAATGAATTTGAATGTTGATAGAGTAGAGGAACATTTTTCTGAGTAAACATGCTTGAAATGAGTCACGTATATCATGTTTATATATGTATCAAGCTAAAATCTGAATGTGGATCCTAAAATTCACATCTGGTTACTAATTAATAAGGAGACCTATTGAGCTAATATTTTACGTGCCCGCTTTTTGTTATGTGGTATGTCAAATTAACTACTGCCATTTTGTTTTCTGTTATGTGAAATTAACTACCGCTGAGAAAGAAAAAAAATAAATAAATAGAACGTTTATCGTAAGGGAGGGACATAAACTATAGGAGACGCTTAATTATTTAATCAATTGTTAGTTCAATTATATTTGAGACGGTTACCTTTCTCTGACGAAAAAATTAGTATGTAGCACTCGAATAGTAAGTTCTTCTATATATCTATACTACATATAGAAGAGGATTGTCTTGTCAAAACTTTTGATTTTCATTTTTGCCTTTTAAGTTTGATGATTCTCAAATATGTCATTAGTTGTAATTAATCATTCACTAATTATATATAACATCTTATTAATTATTCATTTCTTCACTTTTTCAAAACATTTGGTCACACTTTTATTTTATTATTTAATTACTTTATTTAATAGAAAATTTGAAATTTATCCCTAATTTATCTTCACATAATATTTAAAATTCTAGACAAATTAAGAATAATAAATTTCATAAGGCTTATGCTTTATGCCTTTGGGTTTCTCCTCTTATGGAGGACTATCTGTTAACCTTTCATCTTATTAGTCTTTTAAAAGTGTCATAATAGTATGAAAAATAATTTGTATTTACTGTAATTGTAATAGTAGTAATAGTTTAATAATTTTAATAGTATTTTTTAAATTAATAAATTGCACTATAATTTGATAATTATACAATTTAGTAAATTATTTACTAATAGTGTAATAAACAAATCATTAAATTTATATGTAGTTACTAATAGTATTCTAATTATGCTATTATTATATTTAAAAGAGAAGAAAGTATTTAATATATTATAATTATTCTAATAAATTAGGAATAAATTATAATAATTAACCAAACTATAATAAATAATCATACAGTTTTTTATACATAATTTTATCGTGCAATTTATTTGTTTAAACAAAATTAAATTTTTTTAAAATTTATATTGCTATACAAGTCATTTCATTATTTTACAGTCAACAAAAAAATTTGAAAAGCATAAAACAAAATAAGTATGCTCACGTGCAAAGCATGTGCACTATACTATTATATATCAAAACAAGTTTTTGATCTCATTCACATATATTTGGACAGGCCACATAACTTATAAAATCTTTTGTAACTTTCTTTTGAATAATTACTTTGATTGCTTCATCTTCACTTTCTCATTTGCCATGATTACTCGGTACATTGAAAAGCCTATGCTCAATGCCCCCTGCGGGGCGCGGGGAAGGGGATATAAAATAAAATAAAATAATAAAATAAAATAAAATCCTTGCTTGAGTTTTTTAGGGTTTTTCGAATGCACCCCCTTAATTCTTCCATATTTGTAAATTTACTATGCAAATCTTGGTGTTTGCAAAGATATCATAATTCTCTCATATTAAGTTTTTCTACTCCTCCCACTTGATTGCTTTAGAGTTTAAACGAAAGACACCACAAATTTATTGGAAATTATTAGAAAACATTATTTCTCTATTTATAAATCTATATTGTTAAATTAGAGGGATCGAAAAATCCAATATGAAGAATTACAATGTACTTTTGCAAATACGAAGATTATCATTGTAAATATGCAAATATAGAATATTCTAGTGCGCTATGTGCAAACAACTTCTTTTCTTGGGGATATCGGGTCGGGTACGAATGATCCACTTGTTGAACGACTTGCTTTTGAAAATCCCACGTATTGAAAAAGCGTCCGTAGAAATTGGCGAAGTTCTCGCCTCCACGAAAGGATCACGGGACTTCTTAATTAGTGTATACCGCATATA
>JBAKGM010000139.1:3963014-3992074 GCA_037177215.1 Asparagus racemosus | reverse complement strand
ATATATACACACACGCGCGCGCGCGGGAGCGCGCAGGGAATTGCGTGATCAGCTGGGACCCACATGCTATGTTACTTTTCTCATTGCTGTTAAATATTTTTGCACGAGACTGCTTTTTTTACTTACAGCTTTTGGCTTTAGGCAAATATGCAATACTAGAGCTGTAACGTTTTTTTATTGTACTTTTTTGCACAGATCGCCTGCATGTTTTGATCAGACCAGGATTTGAATTAAAGTTGCAAGCATTTCGAAATGACTCAAAGCTGTAATCTAGAATTAAATCTTGATTGAAAATGTTCTTGAATAGCTGCTTAGGATGATAATGGCGGTGATGAGGTTCTCATCTGATTGAACCTTGGGGTGGTGATGGAAGTCCGCGCTTAGTTGCTGAAGAAATCCGAGCGATCTCCTCGTCGAGAGATCCGATGACCGCAATGGGGTAAAAAGTGAGTTCGGGACTGGAAGCGTGAAGAGGGCGCGGGATCGTGAGGAAGAGGAAAGGGAAATAGCGGAGAGCGGGAGAGCGTGAGGATGGCGGGAGATCGACGGAGCTCTAGCCCTAGGTTTTCCACCGAAAAAGATGGGGAGGAAATGGGTTCGGGGCTAGGAAAATGAGATAGGGTACGGGTAAACATATATATGTGTCAGTTTTTTGATCAATTTCCTCTCAAAATGGTAGGAAATTATTTTCCTACAATTTTGTACATTTTAATAAATATTTTCTGTAAATGTTGAGTGAACCAAACACATGAAAACTTAATTATAAGAAAAGTTGTTTTTACGAATCTACCATTTCTCAAAAAAAATTCCTATAACATGTGAATCAAACGCCCCCTAAGTCTTGAAATATTCAGAAAAATATCAAATGCACTGGAACCAATTCCATTATGAATGATTTTTATTATTTTGATAGTATTAAAGTAAACTATTTTAGAAGGTAACCTAGTGCAGAAATATATCAAAGTGCAATTCAATTTATGAAAATGTACGGGACAAACAAGATAAAACTTTAATATGATGTTAGAATGAATTCACATTAACAGCACTCTTCATTTTTCCAGTGAGATAAAACCATGATTTATTGCTAAAAATTTAACATAAGGCAGCATCATGGTATATATTACCGTGCATTCAACTAGAAGTTCAACAAAATCTTAACTTAACGAAAGCATTATAACTTATTACAGTATAAGTTTTTTGCATGGATAAAAAATAGGGAATTCCAAAATGCAATAAAAACAATCTCTAGGTTGAAAATGAAACAAATCAGGAAATTATTCTGGATGAGAGTGAAATAATCCCACCTAGAAAATCCAATTAATAAAAGAAAGCAAGACTAATTACTAGGCCAAAGAGATCGGAAACCTCAAGGGCTAAAAAACCTCTGGCAATTGTCTCTTCTCCCATCAATCTCCCTCTATCTCTCTCCTCTCTCTTCACCCAAACCAAATATCATAAAATAAATCAGACATTCGGATAAAATAAAGGCAGCCCAACCCAAGTCACACAAAAAAGTTCTCAAAAAAGCATTTTGAAAAACTCTCTTTTAGACATTCTCTTTCTTCCCCCGATTCTGTCTAGGGTTTGGTAATGGCGGAGCAAAAGAACCGCTGGACTTGGGAGGTGCCCGGATTCGAGCGCCGGCGATCGTTCGAGCTCGACGACGATCAGCCGCCGCAGCCGCTTCATCGGAGATACTCGGTTTCCCCGTCGTTGATTGGCCTTCGCTCTGCTGAGCTCTCGAGAACGCAGCAGCCGCTGTCTCTTAAGCTCCATAAGTTGAAGGAGCAGCTCAAGGTTTGATCACTCGATTTACTTACAAAGGCATTTGATTTATAACTATCATTTTGTTTGTGGCAGTAATAGACAGTTGGACTTTCATCTAGGACTTTGATTTTCCTTTTTTTTTTTGTGTGCTTATTTTCAGACAAATGCACAATGTTAGGGTTTTAAGATAACAATGTCTTCGTTAGCTTTGACTAAGCAAAAAATCGCACATGTTCACTGCAAAGGCGAACATCTCAGTTTAATTTATCCCACCCTGGAAGTTTAAAGACTAAATTTCAGCATTTAACGGCAAAAGCTACCAAGAATGGGCTCCACTGAATTGTGCATCATTGATAATGTTCGAGTGTAAGAGGCATGTTGTCGTAAGGCACATTAAATGGAATTTCTAAGGGGATATATAAGGAGGGATGCCTTCTTATTGTATAAGTAGAAAAAAACTCAATGAAGGAAGTGTTTGTTTTTGTTCAACCTTACGGGGATGATCATTAGTTTGGCCAAATATGCGACCGAACAACTATGGGGAAGAGGTGGATTGTCATTAAACCTCAATGCAAGTGGGCCGGTAGGTTGACCTGTTGGCTTCTGGTATGTCACTTTAGGGATACTCCTCTTCTGGAATATTTATTTGTCTTATACTCGTCATTGACCTTTCGACCTCAGCCATGCAATGCTTCTACTATATAAGGCATGATGTAAGTGAATTTTGAAGGTTTTCCTTGTTGCACATGTGAGGGGGATGCTTTTATAAATGTTATAAATACTTTTACCTTGTTTTCATATGGCGGAGATGGAAAATCGCATGGAATATGCTTAATCAAACAGTTCAGGTCGAGATTCCCTTACCCTGTTTTTGCGATAATATCCTTCTAAATCCAGTTTCACCTACCAAGTTGGATAACTATGTGCTAACACATCCTTCAGGTTTCAACCCATGCATACCCATGTTTCCACTGCCATTTAGATCACCTTCTAAGTCATTGTGATCTGTTAGGTCTTCTAGAGAAATTAGTGAATACAGTTACTTGTAAACATCAATATGGTGTTTGGTTCAGTGTAAATGATATTCCGTCCTATTTTATCCTCACCCCTGCTTTCCCTCATCTGTTCTCCTACCGAACTTCATATAATTTGTAAGCCTTCAGACATCCTTCAACTTTGCATATCCCCATGCTTCCATTATTTTGTCATCGACTCTGCAGCTTCTGATAATTCAAGCCTTAAACTATCTTCTATTTATTCACTAGGTCTTATCTTCATCTCCTGCTGCTCTTGGTGAGCCATTTCGTGGCCTCCAATATACTAGAGTGATGTTGCTAAAGGTGATCTCTTGACTCTTGTCCTTGAATCAAGGTTTGATCATCTGTTATAAGCCCCTTGAATTTCTGTCTCCCCTGATATTGGTTTACACATAAAAATGAAAGTTAGGTAGAAACCCTATTATAGTTTTTATTCCTTAGCTTGAAGAAAGTGTGTTTGGCATGTCTAGGGTTTTTACATTGAATATATAAGAAAGTACTAGTGAGAACCTACGTTGCATGAATATGGATATAGGTGCTGGTACATATGAGGACCGAGGACATGACAACAAATTTGTAAACAGTAGGGTACGGGGACATGTTGATAAGATCAATATTGTTTTTTATTGAAAATTAAAATTCCTATAACAAGTTTATCTTTCTTTTATTGTACAGATTATAAATTAGAAAACGGCTCGTTTTGAACGATTACCCAAATGACCCTTTAAAATTATAGTTCTGAATTGGGTATGGGCTAAGGGCCTATTTGGTTCATGTGGGTTGTGAAACCCAATTTTTCTTCTCCATCTCCCAGCACATTGCCCCCACATTTTTTGGGAAATGGGTTTCCTTTATTTTGGGGCTCAATGCACTTATTACATCTCTACAAGGTGGGTCTCACATACATAATATTCCTTTCCTTTACTCCCTCAACCAAACAAAAGAAAAGAAATTGTTATGGAAATCAATTTCCTACATCAACCAAACAGGCCCTCAAACGAATCCAGCCCATGTATAATGAGTTTCAAAAAGTGGATGCATAATGTAGAATATATGTCCAAAAAGTGTATGATGAGTGTTTTAAATTAAATCATGTATTATATAATTGAGTACATGTTTGAATAAATACATATGTATTCAAGGAGTGTCTAAGGAGTGTTAGTGGGGAAATGGGTAGTGTTATGTGTCGAAGTACGGGTACAACATCATGATAGAAGTACCTGGCTAACGTAGGTGAGGAATTTGAAGGTAATAGTACTGAATTATGATGTTGTGGTGTCATTAGGTCCCAATGAGGATCTTGTGGGCTAAGCTTGTAGGTTAATGCTCAGGGATGCAAGGTCTTGATGCTACATGCTTGGACTCAAGGCCATTTGAAGTTCATTAGGGTGAGAGATTTTTTTAAATATCCCTGGCATGGCCCGATAATATCAGCCGATGGCTGATATATCATTATAAGGCTTGCTGCAAAACGATATGGTCTAAATACCATTTACCACTTTTCATCAATTTTTGGTGATATATCCTCATCATGGCCGATATATCATTCTATATATTGTCTGGTATGTTTTTTTATATGGATTGTCACAAAATAATATACTACTTTTGGCCATTTTTGGGCGTCATCTCATGATTGTCCCAATATATCAAGTGACATTTCAGCCTAAAAAAAAAGGGGCTAAATGTCACAATGTTGGTTTGGACTTCAGTTTATTTTAAAAGGTTGATTAGTGATCCTAAACGTAGCATCTATATTTTTGTATGCTTAAATTTCATTAAGTATGTTTAGATTGCATTTTAGTACGCTATATTATATATGCACATTATCCAATATAGCATTTCGGTATTTACCACATATCCCTGATATTTCCCGATATCCACAATCCGTTATGAATTTTGATCATTCGATATTTACCTAATATTCGATATTTAAAACCTTCCCATATGCATCACAAGTTTCCCACCTAAGGTGAAGGCCAGGAGAGAGCTTGTGAAACTGAGAAAGGTAGTGGTAAATAATGGAGTTTGAATTGATTTTTGCCGGATCAGCTACTGAAGTTTCATTTTCTTGATCTACTTATTCAAGCAAATTGAAAACCGTAAGGTCAAAGTACATTATGGAGAAAAAGCACTCAAAATGCAAAAACGAGGAGCCATGTACGTTCGTACCATTGAGGACACATGTTTTTGTTCAAATGGCATTCATCCTTTTTCGGGGGCGTGATGAATGTTCTTAACACAGAGTGAAGGGAAAGAGCTTGAATGATTCAACAAGCAAATTGTTTGTCTTGCACTTTAGGAAAAAAAAGTGTATATTCTCGGAAACCAGAATCATGACTAGGTGCCAACTTATTGAATAGGAAGTGTTGGACATGAATATAACTGCAGAAGTGTGAACCTAATTCAACATGAAGCATTTAAATAGATGATAACCACAAAGTTCGGGAAGATATTATGTATAAAATTCTTCACAAGTGACGGAAGAAAGCAACTGTGATGTCGAGCAGATGGCCAGGTTCTGCTATTCTAGTGGAAGGATAATTTACACATATTAGAAAATAAACTAATGTCATTTTTCTTGTTATATTGGATTAAAGAGACTCTCAGATCAGATAAGGTCGTATTTGGTCAACCGTCATGAACTAAAACATCATGAATCCACCTTTGACTTGAGTGTTACCCTGTTAATAGATGGGTTTATCCATCAATTACTTATATCAAATATACATGTTAGCTTATAAAATTATTACCTTATAATTCTTTCGTAAATTGTGTTTTACTTTTCAGCCGTGGCATATGCCTGATACCAACACTTTGTCCATTGGCTTTTCTGAAATACAGCCATTGGATTAGGCCAATTTAAAGCTGAACACCTTTTAGTCTAGAATGAAAAGTAAAGCATACGTTTAGGCTTTTATTGATTGCATGGTCATGTGATGTGTCATTATCTATTAATTTGCATATTGTATCTTGTTTCTCATTTCACAATTTTTTGATAACCATCTAACGTATTTATACTTATTTTTGGACCTTCCATCTCCATCAAATTGGCATCATAGCGCACAAGAGAAGATTACTTGGAGTTGAGGCAGGAAGCTGGCGACCTTAGAGAGTATTCAAATGCCAAACTTGAGCGCGTGACACGCTATCTAGGTGTTCTTGCAGACAAGGCTCGCAAATTGGGTAATACATTTAAAAGCGCAGTTTTCATGCAGCTGAGCATTGCTTATGCTCCTGTAGATGAGTGTTTCTTGGAAAATGCATCTTGGTAACAATTGTGGTAGATAGTAGCTGGACAGTTATAACATCATGAACATAAATCACCATGCAAAATGTTGGTAATTAAGCTCATGCAGAACAGGAGCGACTTGAGTAATATACTAGTGGTATGCAATTATTTAGTAAAAACAAATGCAATAGTTTTCTCCTTTCCACGTGAATAATTTGTATGGTAAATTGGGTAATTCTTTCTCTTGGTCATGTCTGCAATGCAGATTTCATTTTAGTAAAAACTTTTGCGTTGATAATATTTCATTAAAGACTAGTGGTATGCAATTATTTAATGCACTTAGGAGTCTATCATGACTTCTTTGTGGTATAAAAATGCCTGATGTAGATGGTGAAACTCCATCATGAAGATACTTGTGGAATTCAAAATTTTTACCGTAGATACCTATTTGCTGTGGTTGGGAAGGGTGTTTTTTAAATATTTTAAGTTCAGTACAGATGTATTTTTTCACAAATTGAAGATGTATGACTGTATGAGTTAATTCTCCTTATAAGAAATTGGCAGCCGTCAGTATTTAGTTTGAAAAGTGTGTGTCAGTATCTAAGTAGAATTGAAGGTAAGAATAAGCTTTTGGTCTTATAAACACATTTATTTGAAATAACGTTCTTTCAGCATCATGCTCGTCCTCTTTCTGTTCCTTTCTCTATGGTGCATGCTCTATGTGGATGATTCTGTTGTTGCCTGGACTTGGCTTGCATTATAGTCTTTTGTACAGTATAAATTGATCTTGGCTATCAAGCATTCACTCCATGTGTCTATTGTATCCATATCTGATACTTTTCAGATATTAGTAGTGCCTTCTGTCTTATATCAGGATTCAATTATCAGATGTTGCTGCTGTTTTAAACTTATTTATTCAGATATATTATTCCCAATCTTTAGATCAAGCTGCACTTGAAGCTGAGGCCCGGATTTCTCCCTTGGTCAATGAGAAGAAGAGGTTGTTTAACGACTTGTTGACTGCAAAGGGTAATAAAATTTCCACTGATCTTTTCATTTGTTGCAAAATGTGCTAATTCCATCATGCTTTTCAGGCTTTGAGTTCTTTCACGGGAACTCTGTTTGGTCCCTTTTTGTCCAATTATGGCCTGGGCATTATTAAGGTATCCGATTTTTTTGTCTCAGGAAATATAAAGGTATACTGTCGTACAAGACCACTCTTTCAAGATGAAGGTCCTTCAGTAGTTGAGTTTCCAGATGAATTTACAATCCGTGTAAACACGGGTGATGATTCTCTTACCAATGTAAAGAAGGATTATGAGTTTGATAGGGTGTATGGACCCCATGTTGGACAAGGTAAGAATTCATCTACTGATTGGTCTGACACATCCATTTCTGAGAATAAGCATTTGTCCTGGTGCGTGATATCAATATTTTCATGTAAATTAGCTATTATTCTCATTGTCATTCGAACATTTCCAGGTGACTTTTTCTGTGATGTTCAACCATTCATACAGTCGGCCATGGATGGATACAATGTGTCTATATACGCATATGGGCAAACAAATTCTGGAAAAACACACACAATGGTACCTCTCTCCCCTCCTAAAAACAGAAAAGTAATTAAAAACAAGGAGGAAAAAACCATTAAAAAACAAAAGAAGAAGAATATAAGCACAAACACTCTGGTTTATGTTCATACTGTGCAATCTTGTTATACAATGCTTTGCATGCTTAGCTGCAACTTAAATAAAAAAATTTCAAAATTTATTCTACTTTTCCTTTTCTGATACAGAGAATTATATTGAACAAAATACAACTATCTATATAATTTAGTCAAATTGATCAATGTGAGGATGCGTTGTTCACTTGTCACTTTGCTTGACACCATATCTTAGATATAAATGCAATTTCGTATAATGTGTTTATCATCTTCACCTTCTTTTAGACTTTTTTTCTTGGTGAATTTTGGAGGGCTTCTCCTTGGTTATAACATAAACTGCATTACAAATAAGGCATCTTTTTCTACCTACCATGCAGCCCACCATGGTATGGTAAGCTGCCTACTTGTTCACGGAGTCTTCAGCTGGCATATTATTGTAGTTTCCACATGTTGCAAACATTGTGCACCGCCATTCTGTCTAGAAGAAATTTATGAGAAATAACTGAATTTAGGTCAAAATCAGAATTTTCCTTGCAGAGTGGTTATCTTTTTGTTAGAACAGATTTTTTTTATTGAATATCAGAAGAGATCATACAAAATCACATGCCTTAAATAGGCTTCTATAAGTTTGGAAATTCGCTTCTAATTATAAAAGGGAACACAAATGGCCTAAATGACCCATCCCAATAAAATAAAAAAAAAGCTTCAAGCACATGTTTTTTTTATTAAGAAAGTTCACCTAACTTTTGATCTTTCTACATGTAGCCTATTAGTCTTTTAACAAGAACTAGTGAAATACTGTTGAATATGAGAAGAAATTATTACAAACAATTACAATGCAGGATACATGCAAGACCCAGTCGCTAAAAAGGATCATTGATGATCAAATAGAATACCAAAGAAATATTCAATTACTTAAGGGGTGGACTATACTAGACCTGGTTGCTAAAGGATCACCAAAAAGACCTAAAACAGGCCATCCATGATCGAAATAAAATGCCAGAAAGAAAGATTGAGTTATACCTTGTTATAGGTTGGACTGAACTATTTACGTGTTATATAATTGAGTGTACTGTTCACTCGCTATATACATCCCTTCTTGTCTCTTTATTTATCTGCGTCAAACTCAAATTCTCTCCATACCTATATCAGGTTGGACGCAAACTATTCTCCTTAAGAAGCTGATTAACTTGAAGTCTTTAATTGTAAATTAAAATCCAGAAAAGAATCATGCAAATTCCGTATTTTATCTCATAACTTCAGTTACCCTGTCCTTATTACTGAAATTACCTTTGAAACGATTTTTAGGTTAATTCTTAAAGCATTCTTAAAAAATTGTCTTCTCTTTGAAAAGATAATCGTGTTTGAGCCTGGTCATGTTGACATTCTTCATGATTCAAAATGATGATTTGTGTGCGTACATGCTGAGATCTAGGCTTGTACTGGTTTCATATGTCATATTTCTTGCCTGTGAGGTATAAATTCCAGTAGTTTTGCTATCCCAACTTTGTTTCTTCTAGGTTTAAATTTCTTTCCACCTTATGTATTCATATGTGCACTGTTTTTGATTTTTTTCATTGCTGATACAGTTTGCTATGACTATCTAGGAAGGATCGAGTCATGATCGTGGCTTGTATCTGCGAAGTTTTGAGGAGCTGTTTGATTTGTCGAATTCAGATTCATCATCGACTTCTCAGTATAACTTTTATGTCAGTGCCTTTGAACTTCATAACGAACAGGTATTTCTGACTGAACCTGATTCTTTTATTTTTTTTTTTTTGGGGGGGGGGGGGAGTAGTTGCACCCCTAACATCCTAACAATTACAATTTAAAAGCTTTCATAAATTGCATTTTACCCGTCCCAAATTTTACAAATTTGCACTGCTAACATCCTAACAATTACAATTTAAAAGCTTTCATAAATTGCATTTTACCCCTCCCAAATTTTACAAATTTACACCCCAATCCATTTCTTGCTTAAAGTAGAAATTGACATGTGCGAATGCATGTGATATGAAAACATATTATTTCTGCGTGTTTGTATTTTAAAATATGAAAAATAGGTTTCATCTTATTTAGAATGATATGAAAACATATTATTTTTGCATGTTTCTGTTTTACAATATGAAAATAATTTTCATATTATTTAGAATGTACATTTAGTAGTAGGTGGATATCTTGAGGGTCAATTGATTTTCTAAGACAAATTTAACTTTTTTTTTAAACTTGAAACCCTCCACTAATTATCTCGTCCTCATTGTTTTCTTTGCATATTAGTCTAAATAAATCATGGTATAGATATATGTTTATGATATTGTGTTTTTGTTTATGCATATTTATTCTATTTGTATCTTTTATAACATAAAAAGATATTACTCATGCAGGCTCCATTTGTTTTCATGGCATTGGCATTTAAGTGGCTTAGAATGTTCTAGAAAGAAAGGGGACAGAAAAGAGAAACAAATCATTCCTTGTAAGATTACACAGAATGTTCTAGAAAGAAAGGGGATAGAGAAGAGAAACAAATCATTCCTTGTAAGATTACACAGAATGTTCTAGAAAGAAAGAAAATAGAGAAGAGAAAAAAGCATCACCTTAAAATTTTACCCTTTTTCAAACAAATGGAAAGAATGAGATGTCCACCAGTCTTACAAATTTGGAATACCCTCATTGGTTTCTTACATAGTAGTATAGATAACACAAATTAAACACATTTGCATGTAGGCCATTTGATATTTGAAGTTAAGTAGCCCATTTTTAATTTTCAAATAATGAGCTCAAATGGGCTGGTCCATTTAAATTTAGCATATTAGCAACTTGAAACCCAACCCAAATGCACTTTTACTTCGTTAATATAATGCAACAAATCTGATAAGGTGGACTGAGTATATTCTCATCAGGAAATACAATTTTATAATAATAATTTTTATTATTTTGTAAATTGATATTTGATTTTCTTTTCTGGATCCGCCACTGCTTATTTGCATTCTGTAGTATATACTTTGTAATGGAAGTGCGAAACATTTCAATTATCCACGCCTTCTTGTTTTGTCCTATCCTAATGTTTTTTGCTATAATTCTTTGAATAAAGATAGCATTTTTTTTTATTATAGGTTCAGGATTTGCTAGCAGAATCGGGAAGCAGCAAGTTGAGAGTTCAAATGGGTCCTGCAGGCGCTATCGTGGAACTTGTGCAGGAGAAGGTCGGGAATCCTTTGGACTTTTCTAGAGTACTGAAAGCAGCACTTCAGAATCGAGGAACAGAATCCTCCAAGGCAATTGTGTCACACTTGTATGTAAATAAATTTGCAGCATGGGGTTGTTCATTTGTTGTGTAATTTACTCATTATTTTCTATTTCACTCTTTTGACAAATTTGCAGCATGCAGTTTTCCCCTAATACTTACTATGCCTCTATTACTTTCAGGGTCATTACCATACATATACAGTATAGCAACTGGGTTACCAGGGAAAATCTGTACAGCAAGCTTTCGCTTGTAGATTTACCTGGAAGCGAGTGCTTACTTGTGGAAGATGCTACAGGAGATTGTGTAAAGGATTTTCTTCACGTGTCTAAGTCATTATCAGCGTAAGCATTGCTGCATTTTATATCTCCTAGCAATTTATACAGCTCCTTACATTAGATCTATTCCTGGAGAATTCCATGCTTCATGTATTGTTATTGCTAATAACTAGGTAGTGTTCATAACTTTACATTTAAAAAAAATTGGTATGTAAATGACCCACTTGCTCTCTAATTAGCTTTCGCTCAAAGAACTTTATGACTACCTCCTATACTTTACTTCTTGTCTCTATATTTTGGTATAGCCTTGTGGGAGTCTGCAGTAATATTCCTCACCCACGCAGTTTGGATCAGTTAACATTATGAATGTTTGGTTTGCTGTGTCTTAATTGTTGATGAGGCTTACAGTGTGGAAGAGTATTGTTTCTTGTGCATATACTTTGTAAATCTAACTATATAAAAAATATAAACTCAAAACAGCTTTATGCTCTTCCCCAACCAACCATGCTTGGAGGAAAAATGAGTTAGTTCCATATTCACATAGCCTAAGACACTTCTCACAATTTATCTGTCCTGATTTACAAACTTGTCACTTTCTAATGAGAGACAAATGTTTTTATCTTTGGGTTTCAATGAATAGGTGATCTTTCAATCTATTACCTTCCCCCCCTCATATCCCGTTATCTTTGCTTCGTCAGTGGCAAGGTGAGATTCTTCTTGAACCATGACATGTTGTGGTGTTATTCATTTTGGTCACTGGGATAACGTGCTCAGACAAGTCAGTTTCTAGTAGTTATTTCTGTTAGCACTGATCGTCGTTTGATCTAAACTTTTAATGGGTTGTTCTCCTGCCAATAATTGTTTCTTTATATCCTCTGAAAATATCTGGACAGTTTTTGTAGTATAGTTATCACTGCTACATTAGCTTCATTCTGTATTTTCTTTGTTTTCACACTTGATTACTCTCTACTCTCTGCCTGCCATCTTTTGATGGCCAATGACTCTCAATAGTAGAAGCCGGCTACAGTTTTTTTGAGAGTAAATAATCGCACTCTATTATGTACCTAACATCCATTATAATGAACCTACGCATGCCCCCTATTGGTGAAGAAGCAATATTATCTTTTGTTACTTGTGTCTTCTTGTACTTTTCTTTCCATAACTATAAAGATCATCACTGCAGAGATCTCCTTGTTCTTACGTACTGGTTGTTTGTGATTACGCACAAGGTTCTCCAGTACCTGTTTTAGCTGGATCAGATTTGTGGCACTTCGGACTTGCCTATCCTTCATTTTGGCTTTCCAGATAATTAGCAAATCCGGGACCAGCTAAATCCAGGTGTCCCTTTTACACATTATCATTGGTGGTTGTAGAGTCTTCAGAACCAAATGTTATGAGAGGGATACATGAAGCTGACCTCCAAGGATTGGATCATCATATTTGCTATGATTGAATCAGATATTTCCCCCTATTTGTTTATATTATAGATCTCAAAGTTTGTAAATGATGGGATGATAATGTGTTTTCTCTTTGGGGTTTGGTGGGAATGATGAATAATTTTTCCAGGCAACATTTAGTGTTTTCCTAGAGAAACCTTAACATTATTCTGGCAATTTTTTTATGTATTTATTTTTTGCTGATTAGTTATTTCATATCACTAGAGGAGCCTTACACTCCAGCTCTGTCTGAAATCTTCATTATCTGAAGATTCATGTAGCTGCTCCCAGAAATGTCATCATCTCTCCTGTGTCAACTCATGGTTTAGGCCTGTGGTAGTTTCTTAAGGAAACATCATTCTTGCTGAAACATGTAACTTTAGCTAGCATGGTTACAGAACAAAGCATCCATGTGTGACTAACCAGCAGAACAAGGAGATATAAAGCATGAATATTATTCCGGTATCTACATATTCACAAGTTAAGGCCAATATATTAGCTAGTCTTTCCAAGATTTGAGGGCTCAGTGATATGCAAATTTGTTAAAAACTATCATTGTCATGCAGATTTCCCCTCTTTTGCCTTAAAATGTTCAAGCAGATTCATGTGCTTATTTGTAACTTCTTTGAAGGACCAACATTTGTTTCTCTTACTACTTACGTCCTTGTCTCTCACTTCTTTTTTCGTGTGTAGGCTGGGGGATGTTTTGTCTTCCTTGACTTCAAAGAAAGAAACTATACCTTATGAAAACTCAAGGCTCATGACAATACTTTCGGACTCCCTAGGTAATTGTTCAGTTTGCAGATTTCATTTCTTCAGCCTTTCTAGTTCAGATTTCACATTTCTTACACCCATATTTATCTTTTCTATCCATCATGGTTACTTTCTATCCATTGCCTTCTTTTTCTGATTGGTCTTCACACAGGTAGCCATATGCTTTGAATAAGTTTTGATAATGAATTACTGTCAGCATTTTATATAAATTGTAATTTTGCATGTGCTTTCACGGTTTCACCAAATTGACCTTTTTTCCAGCAATATGTATATATGCCTGTATGTAATATGTATGTATACATGCATGTGTGTGTGTGGTTACATGTGCATACGGTCACTTGTGGATATTTATGTATTTGTTTTCTAATTTATGTATATATGCATGCATGTATGTGTACAGTTCCTTAGTGATACACCTATACTCTGTAATCTTATGTGCTTGTGCGCATGTGTGTAATACATTGCATACCGTTTTTCTGTTTCTGTTATGCACATGATATGGGAGCCTTTCACGTTGTCAGGTGATAGTTCAAAGACTTTGTTGGTGGTTCATGTTTGTCCAAACGCAGCAAATCTGGCCAAAACATTGTCTGCGCTTAGCTTTTCTGCTAGAGCAAGGAATGCGGAGCTTAGTCTTGGAAATCGAGATACAATTAAGAAATGGAGAGATGTGGTAGGTTGTAAGATGTTGATTTTGTGTTTTATCTTTCTACCTAATTTTCTCTTTCCGTATTTTTTATTAGATCACATAAAGGTCTGAGGTGGTCTATTTCTTTACTTGTTCTTCCTAACTTTGTAGGCAAATGATGCACGGAAGGAGTTGCATGAGAAAGAAAGGGAGGTTCATGATCTGAGGCAAGAATTGGTGGAATCAAAGCTTGCTCTCAAAGAGGCCAATGAGCAATGCACTCTACTGTTCAATGAAGTACAAAAGGCGTGGAAAGTTTCATTTACCCTTCAGGCAGATCTGAAGGTAGTCCCGTATTTATTGAATACGGGAAGCTAATTTAGCATGCTTACTCTTTATACAGACATCATGGCTTTACATTTAAACATAGGTTACGATAAGTACATAAAGTGAACCTAATAAAAAAAAAAGAAACAACTCTTTAAGTCTTTCCTATGTAGAGTGGAAAACAACAATCAGAGTGCAACCTAGCATGGAATATACGGAAAACCAACTGACCTTAAATAATTATTGTATCCACATTTTATTCAATATTTAGCCATTAACGTTCATGATTTAGTGTTTAGTTATTACTCATAAGAAAGAGACTCTTTTCCCTCATCTTCACCAAATGAGGTAAATTTTTTTTGAAAAGGTCTAGGGTTAAGTCAAACCTTAATTTGGTATTGGATCTGAATATTGAACTCAAAGCTATTTAGTTAATGTACCATATACTCATCTTGCATTGTTTTGCATGACACTTCCAGTGTGAATGCTATGGGCATTTAGGGGCTGTTTGTTTTGTGGAAAATTGCTAGTGTAATGCAATTTGCAAAAGCCAGTTGCATCGACAGCTGTCTGTTTTGTTGCTGCTAATGTCTGTTTGTGACGGCAGTTGCAAAAATAATGCAGTTGTGGATATGCCTCTATTCACTGCAGTTGCAGTTTTCTAGATACCAACTTAAATAAGATTTTGACATTGTCTGATTAGTTTTATTCCTTCTGGTAGTGTTTCTGAGGGTGATAAGTATTTCAATGAATATGATTAGCTGGTGGCACATAAAAACTTGTCAAAGCCGGATATCATTTGAGATGTCATAGTTGCTGCAAAGTAATAATTGATATTCCATGTCAATAGACTAAAATGTTAGCATTTTAATGTGTATTCAAGCTCTTGGTTTTTTTGCAGTCAGAAAATATAATGCTTTTGGATAAGCTTAAAAATGAGGAGGACCAGAATACTCAGCTTAGGAATCAAGTTGGTCATCTAGCTCAACTGGAGCAGGACCAAAAAATGCAGATTCATGAGCGAGATTCGGTTATTAAAAAACTGCAGGTGAGAATGGATGCCTTTCATTGTGATATGTCAACATTTAAAATTAATGATTCTGGAAAGAAACTTCTTGACGAATGCACTATGCTTTTTTTAACATTTTAGTGCTTATCTCTGTCAATGTGGCTTGAGAAGTTTATACAAATTTTGTGTGTGTCACTATCAATCTTATATAAGCACTGAATACAGTTTTAAAGGCTTTGAGTATTTTCTTGGTCCTTTCCCTCATTAAATAATATTCTCCTTGCACCTTTAGAAACTTTCACTAACCGCATTAATGCTGCTGCTAAAACTCATCAGCTTCCATTTTACCGTCATATATCCTTTTTACTTGGTTTGCTTTCTTCATATATTACGACTCATATTTTCTCTGTTACTTTTGCTTGGTTTATACTTAGTACTCCTAAACACCACAACTATTTGAATTATTATATTAGCTCAAATCTATGACAGGCCTATATACATGTTTAAACCAATATTTCGAATTCCAACTGAATTGCTATATTAGGTCAGATCTATCAGACACCTTGACTCCTTGATATTATTAAACTCGATAAGATAGTGTAGTAGTTAATAAGCGGAATTTTAAAACTGATATTCTTGAGCTTTTATTTTCTATTATCCTTAAATCAGATTAGCAATTAAAATAGCACTTTAATTTAGATTAGTGCGGCATCAGATATTTTAACATATTCGTTTTGATTGAGTCTTGCCCTAATTTTCATTAATTATTCAAAACAGATAGCTTGCCAAATATTATCAATTTTGTTTATGATTCTTTTTATAATGAAAAAGTATTGCTTAATTTCCTCTAAGCCAAGGATACAAACAATCCGATAATTCCAATCTGAAACCACTGAGAATCCTGGAGTTCCTGATAGTGTTATCAGAAGAGCGGAACCAAAACTACGGTCGATATTGAAATTTTAAAGACTTGACCCAGGTGAGAATCTGTCCTTTATTGATGAGTTAGGTTGAGGATAAGGCTTTACTTTAAAGGGCTTACCATAACTTGTTGGACTATGATCCTAGAAAACTAGATATGCCTGTAACCGTGTTTTATGAGGCCTCTTGCCCAACCTCCAGCTACATCCAGATGGAACCATGATCATCAATCCAATGGATGAAACATGTGATGAATATTATTCTAATTTCTAAAGATGCATTAACGAAATTGTGGTTTCATCCAGATGGTAAGGTTTCTATTCTCTTTAGTAAATGTACTTTGTGAGTGACACACTCCTTGTCAATAGATTGTTCCATATACTTGAGATCTGTTATTGAATCATGGGTGTCAACCTTAGGTCCTTTAGCACTTGTATTGTTTGAGAAATTATTTATTTTTCTTGGATATCTGTATGAACTTTCTAGTGTTTTTACATGTTGCATTTATCCCAAAATTGGAGTTTTAGCAAGAAACTGCGATGGTTGACATATACTCTCTATTTTGTTGTCTGTTGAAAATATAGTTTCATTATTTGATCTTCAGTACAAATCTTTATGCAGGCTAAAATTAAGGGCATTGAATCACAACTCAGTGAGGCTCTTCAGGCTAGTGATGCTAGGTCTACTGTTGGTTCAGAATCTGGATCTTCAGGGGTTCTTTCAACTCCAAAACAAGTGGATAATACTGCTGAATCTTTGGGGGTTACTAGGAAGCTCGAAGAAGAACTGTCAAAGAGAGATGCGCTAATTGAGGTTCGGTATGACTGGCTTGATTTTTTTTTGTTCCCAAGTGTGTTGTCATAGAATGTTGATGAATTTCAATAAATCTATGGTAGTGTTATTTCTTGTCCATCACAATCAACAGTTCTGATTGCAATTTGGATTGCCGGCATCATCTAACTATTGTCATTGGAAAGTCTCATTCATGTTCATGATATTTGGGTCATGGATTAATCATTTGTGAAAAATTTTTGTTTGTATGTATTTCATCGTAAAGTCCAATTACCACTCACTAACCGTCCTTCTTAACCCTAACCCACTTGCTTAGACGTTGAACTGAGTTGAGTCAGGTTTAGTTGGATGAAGCTGGATGAAGCTGTTTAAATTACCTGACTGAGTTTTAGGTTAATTCTAAGGAGTAGAGCGAGCCAAACTTATATATAGCCAAATCAACATTTATTTGATTAACAAAGAACCTTTAATCCACATTGTCATATTATGTGTACAAAGCTACCAAGGTTACAGAAAGCGCTAGGTGGCCTAGGCTTCGGACCGGCGCCTAGAGCCTAGGTGCCTAGACGGAGCCCAAGTGTTTTCCTTTTTTTTTTATTACAATCAATGTTATCAAAAGCGCTAGGCACGTGCCAAACTGGTGCCTAGCACCTAGGCGCTAGGCCTGGGAGGATTTATTTATTTTTATTTAAGTGGTGTCGGAGGAGGTTTTGCTAAAGGTCGGAGGAGTTGGAGGAGGTGTTTGTAGTCGGTGGAGGCCGCCGGAGGAGTTTGGATGCAGAGGCAGCAACGAAGAAAATCACGACCAAAATCTAAATGGTGCAATCCGCGTAAGTGGTCTCCGCTCCCCTAGGCGATCCCAACACCTAGGCGGGCGGCCTAGGTACTGCTTGGGCCTAGGCGGGAGCTTTTTAAAACATTGAAAACTACAACGAGCTATGGAAATAAAACTAGTTTAATGTTCAGTTGTTTTTTTTAGTGTGTTTTTAGTTGTAATCTTCAGTTGTTTTTCGTTTTAGTTTGTTATTTTACTTCAACCTTTTGTTCTTTTGAGCTTTAGTTTGATCAATTAATCATAAGTTTTAATGTGGAGCATGTTCACACCAATTTTCAAATTTACATCATTAGATTTGGGGGTACCATCGATGATCAAATCCTTGATCAGTGGTACTATTTAGTGGTCTCTGCAACCTATTTTGCCTTCAAAGTTAGAAAATTACCAATTGTTATAACTGCCAATTGTTACAAAAGCTTTTACATTTTTCAGCTACTATTATATAAGTGTTGTTCCTTTCAGAATGGCTTCATAATCTCACACCACATTTGAAACAATGTTTACTAACCTTTTTCTATTCTTTCTCTAAGTTGCACATCTATTCTATTTCTCTTTACTGTCTCCTGATTAGTTTCTGAACTGCATGAGAGATTTGAAAGTCAAAATAAGACCTAAGATGTGAAGTCTCGATAAAGGTAACACGGGAGTGTCAGTTATCCTTTCCATCTGTTTCATATAGCTTTTAACCCTCAAACTCTTCTCAAAATCAGTCACATCATATCTCCGCCATCCACCACTCTGGATCAATCTTCTGCCTCTCTGAGTCTGGTCACGTTTTTCGAGTCTAAGCTAGTTATCAAAGTCTATGTCTGGTGGTTTCTTTCTCTTTATTTCGTTGTTGATTTTTGTTTTAAATAATGTTTGGGCCTAGTTTTTGTTCAACAGCCTGCACTAATTGCACTCTATAAACTTTGGGATGCAAATCAAGTGATTAATGGATCTAATAACCTATCACTCAATTATACCAAAGCCTAACTGATAGTTTTATTTGCAGTTTAACTTCTTCATATTGTGATTGCAAGAGAAACTGAACATTCTTCTATCCTAGTAGATTGCAAGTAGAGGCTCTTAAAGGTTAATGTTAGGTGATCAAAGATCTGTAATCTTGTAAAGAGACCATTTTCTTTACTAGTTTTTGAATAAAAGAACATTGACATTGCTTGATGTCTGGAGTCTACACAACTATGTAACTAACTAGATAGCATGATAACCTTTCCAAGGATACAATTTTGTGCGTGTTGTTATTAATAGAACTCTAGTCTTTGTCAAGTTCTTAGTACATTTCACCCTTGAGAAGATCAAGAAACTGCTTGGGAAGGAACCCATAATACCTGCAGGGGATGTCGAATCCCTTGGTTGATGAAATTCAACAAACATGTTGTAACTGTTCACTCTGCACCTATCCTCTTTAATGTTTATTTAGGCAAGAGGATGTAATTAGACCGCTTCTTTGTATTTCAGTGTTTTCTGAGGTTTTGTTTGGAAGATAATGCTTGTAGAGGTTTTTGGTTTTTTTTTAATCATGTTACTTTTGCAGCATTGATGGAATCATAATCAATGCCTCTAGTTAGTTGAGTCTGTTTTTATTTGTTTTTAGTAGACAACAACAGTACTGGGTGAAATAACTCATTAAACTGGTTGAAATCACAAAACATTTATTTTAACGAGGTTTACCTTAAATGATTGGATGATAAGAAATTTTTGGTTCCCATAAACTTCAAACTTTATTTATGGTCTAAGCTGTCCTAATTGGCCAAAAACGATGTAAGATTAGGTCCATAGCCTTAGCTAGGGCTAGTAATGTTTCCAATGATCTGGTTCTTGATCAGTATTATTGATAGATGAAAATATATAGTTATTTATTATTTCTCAGACCCAAAAGTCTACACAAGAGTTAATGGAGCATGATATATTGCAATCCTATTTCGGACCTGTTTCTTAACAGCAGTGTTTTGGTATCATGTTTTGTTTAGCAAACCCTAACATATGTATAACCGACTGTCAATAACTTATGCATTACTCTTTCCTTCATCTGGTGATAGTAGGCGCCGGTACTGGGGCTCAAGAAAACAAAGCTATTTGTTCATGAATCAAATCTACACTGAGTTCATAATTGGTTTATGCATAAAATCTGTAATTTCTAGGTGGATTGATGCTGCCATAGCGTTTAATACATGAGCTTGGCTACAGAAGCCTATTTCTGCACCAGGTTGTTGTCAGTATAATGAATAACAGGATAGGTTCCGACTTCTGTCTGACATCAGACAACCTACTGGTTTGTTATACCATCTACTCTTTTCTTCTATCAGTTATTGCAGTGTTGGTAAAGTCTGTTCGTTAATAGTGTATATGACATATTCCGCATTTAGTTACCTATGCAATAAGTGATGATCTTTATTACTTTAATTTTCTAACTTTTTTGTTCTACCATTTGTATAATTCTTTTTTTTGGGGGAAATACCTTTTTTTGGTCAATTTTTTATGTAATTAATTATTTTTCCATGGTTTATTGCTGTTAATTTTGTTATTCCTGCAGAAGTTACACAAGGAGAATGAGAAGCTGTTTGACAGATTGACTGAGAAAGCATCATTGAGTGGATCACCACAGGTTAATTCTCTTAAAACTTATTTACGATTGTCTTATTTTCATGGATGTTCTCACTCATTCAAGCTATTTGAGTAACACGGTTCATTACTATTCTCCTTTTGGACATTTTATCCTAAAATTTAGCGGTTTAAAATGTTTGGAAGGCAAATTTATTAAGGAATATCACTAGGTTGGGCATCACTAGTGGCGGATCCAGAAAAACATTCTTAGAGTGGTGGACTACAAGCATTTATTTATCTACAAATAAAAATATAATATTATAAAACTATAGTACTCAATGAGAATGTAACTCCTTACACTTCATCAGCTTCATTGTGTCATATTTATGGATTGCCTGCAATGAATCCATATGTGTTTCATGTTTGAACTATATTGAATTGCGGGCTTAACTCAAATAGACTGCTAATTTGTTTAGTGATTATATAATTGGGGGTCGGGATGCAAATATTTTAAAACTATATGGGGCACATTGTAAGTTTAGAAAGCCTTACACGAATATTTTTTTTAAAGCTTATGGTTAAAAGAAAATTTTCATATTAACTTAGGGTGCAGCTGCCCCCCTAAATTAATATGTAAATCCGCTCCTGGGCATCACTACTTCTGATATTGTGATAAGGCATCTAGCTTTTACTTGTTTGATCAGAATCTAAAGTTTCGCTCTCCATACATTATGTATAAGAAACACCAAATCAATTTTTCCCAAAAAGTAGTTTGGAAGTCTTCCTAAAAGTTTTTTAGTTTCTTCAACATTTTAACAAAGATATGTTCTGGTAAATTTTAGGTGGGATGTTTGAGAAAATTCTGGTAAATTTTAGGTGGGATGTTTGAGAAAAACATTTTTAAATATATGACAACACAAAAATTTTGGCCACATGTCTCTTCAAATCATATTGCTTTATATTAAACTACCTTTAGGTCTTTCATGATCACCGAATTCTGTTAGAGTTGTACCTTTCAGTGGCTTATATTCTTTGAAATACTAAATCCTCTCTTAAGTACATTTGTACTTTAAGTATATTCTTTGACATCTTAGGTGGTTATGTTGACTCTTCAAACTAAAGTAGACTATGCAATGTGAGGGTTATAGGGATCTTTCTTTAACATTTTTTTATTAAACTATGCTACCAAAAAGTAGCTTCTTTATGAGAATCTGGAAAAAAGATTGTGCCAGTTTTGATCAGTCACACTTTAACTCTGTGTCTGGAACTCATGGCAATGCTAAGAACATTGCTGAACAATCCCACGACATTTTATTTGTACAAGACTGGTTCGATTAAATTATACAAATTAAATGCTGTAGTTTGATTTCTTATCTTAATTATTTGCCATAGGTTTCAAGCCCTTCTACAAAAAGGCTAGCAAACCCACAGTCACGCGACATGAACAGGTATAGTGTGTAGTCAAATATTTTTTTCCAAACAATTAATATATTTTTGTCATTTTCCAGCTTACTTGAAATGTATATTCATTTCTTTTGTATATCTGCAGGAGAGACAGTAGCAATGGGCGCTCCCTGGATGTTCTCCCACCTGCAGTGATCCAGGACAAAACTGAAAGCACAGGAGCACTAGTGAAATCAAGCACTGAAAAAGCAAAAACACCTGCTGGAGAATACCTTACTGCTGCGCTGATGGACTTTGATCCTGATCAATTTGAAAGCTTTGCTGCTATTGCTGATGGTGCCAACAAGCTCTTGATGCTGGTATTTTCATGTGATGTTCAAAATCAGTAGTTTGTTTCAGTACTCTTTTCAGTAATGTTGATGTAGGTGTGAAGAATTTCGTCACCTTGTTGCATAATATTGATATCATAGGGTGAGATGTGTTTTCAGATAGGCAACTTAGCTTGGACTTCTATTTCAGCCCTAAAGCCAATAGGCAGAGTAGGTATGGATCCAAAGAATTTGTGACTGAGGGTGTTCTGTGAAACATTCTAAAACAGTAAAACTATAAACTTAACAATTTTAATGCATGCTGAAATTCTGTTGAGTAACTCAGTCACATATTTCCGCAGGGGTTAGTGCATAGTTGTGAAGTAGCATGTAATATATTCATCTATTTTCTTGATGGGTTACAAGGCTTCTCGGACTTACAGTTTTTTTCCCTAGCACAAAAAAGAAACCTTCTTGATGTCCAACTCCTTAGACATGTGCACACACATGTTTGCGGATGCGTTCTTTTAAAAAGAGTTGCCTTACTATATTGCAGGTTTTGGCTGCAGTAATTAAAGCTGGTGCTGCACGGGAACATGAGATTCTAGCTGAAATCAGAGATGCAGTTTTTTCATTTATTCGTAAAATGGAACCAAAAAGAGTAATGGATACCATGCTAGTTTCTCGGGTTAGAATCTTATATATAAGGTCATTGCTCGCTAGATCACCAGAGCTGCAGTCCATCAAAGTAATACAATCTTCGATGTTGGCATCTACTTTTGTTTATTCAGCTTTCCATTTTATATAGTTACAGAATACTCTTCTAATTATTCTTTCTTTTTGAAGGTTCCTCAAGTGGAACGTTTTCTTGAGAAAGCTAATCATGGACGAAGTAGAAGTTCTAGCCGTGGTAGTAGTCCAGGCAGGTCTCCTGTTTACTATGATTCAAGGAGTGCTTTGGTTGATGAACATCATATTCACAGCTTTAAGGTCAATATAAAACAAGACAAGAAATCAAAGTTCTCATCAATCGTCCTAAAGCTTCGAGGAATTGACCAGGTACAGATGTTGATTTATCTGTTAGGCATTAGTGTTTTTATTTTTCTGAATGATTAGAATTGTGATGAACAATACATTCTATACCTAGTAACTTGATATTGTTAGGGTGCTTGCATATTGATTTTCCTGAAACTTGTAACTACTTAGACAAGTCTAAGTCTAACAACACAATTGAGTTTCTGGGGGTGATTTTTTCTGTTATCCTGCTTTGGTAAGCCTTAGAGGTACTTATTTTTTACCTTCATTTTTATCTTGTAGGAAACTTGGAAGCAGCATGTAACTGGCGGCAAGCTCCGAGAAATTACTGAAGAAGCTAAAGCTTTTGCAATGGGGAACAAAGCTCTTGCTGCTCTCTTTGTCCACACACCAGCTGGTGAGCTGCAGCGTCAAATACGATCCTGGCTCGCTGAAAACTTTGAGTTTCTTTCTCTCACTGAAGGAGATGCCGTTGGAGGCACTACCGGACAGTTGGAACTTCTGTCAACTGCAATTATGGATGGATGGATGGCTGGTCTTGGTGCTGCACAGCCTCCTAGCACTGATGCTTTAGGCCAGCTGCTAGCTGAATACACTAAGCGGGTTTACACTTCACAATTGCAGCATCTGAAGGTTCAACTTAGAGCAGTCTATTTATTTTCCCTATGGTGCCCTTGTTTTTTCTGTTCTTGCCCGTCTCCCACATGCGTGTGTTAATCACTCTTTGGTGTCTCCCATGTTTTTTTACCAATTAGTTTTACACGTTTCTGGTAAATGTTTCCTATATAAGATACTACAACATCCGCATAACTAGTCTAAGACATGGTTATGAAAAATATGCACGTTCACTAAAATTAGTCTGTACCTTATACATGGAAATACACTAATCCTATTGGCACATGACTATTCATACCATATAAAAGTTACTTCATCAGCATCAAATTGTTTTGCCGCATATTGAAATTCTTGGCTCTTTTTCGGAGGAATGGTATTACTTCCCGTCACAATAGGCTTACATCATTTTATTTTAACGTTAAGCCCTTCTTCCATTAATTGTAATTATTTTCTGGCTGCAAGGGTAAGTACTGCCTTGTGACCTGGAGGTCACGGGTTCGAGTCTCGGAAATAGCCTCTCTGCAGTCCACATGCAGGGGTAAGGATGCATACATCTAACCCTCCCTAGAGCCCACAATGGTGGGCGCCCCGTGGACTGGGGCACCCTATCTTGCTGGCCGTATTCGTGATGGGTTTTATACATTTTCTGCCAATTTGTTTTTATTGAAGAGACTAGAGGGGATAATTCTGTAGTTAAGATGTGTAAAGGCGATTTAATTAACATGATAAAGAAATGGAATACAATTATCAAAACTATGAAAATAGATGTAAGTTCATATTGATGAACAAGAAGAGATAAGAATGGTCGTGTTCATTGCACAGAATTACCCATTCATCATCTGAGTGAAATGAATTAAGGAGAATATTGTGCATAGAAACGTAGAGAAGTGCTTCTAAAGTACTATGTGAAGTGTCAATGACTCATGAAGTTTAAGATGACTTTTTGTAGAATGGCCATATGATCCTTGATTCTTTATGGATAATAATGTTAGCAGCAGAGGAACAAGCTACTGAAAAGCGGGTGTCAGTGACATGAGAATGTTGAGATGGATGACCAACACAGGAGAAAGATTACAAAATGAGTGAATCTGTAAAGCTTTGGTATGTGCAGCATAACCAACAAGTGCACTATGGAGGGAGTATCTGGGAATGGGGAGTAAGGTGACTAAGGCATTGAAAAGGATATTATTGTGCTAATTAGCTGGAAATGGACTACCCAAATTTTGATATGACAAAGTTTGACTGATGAGATCATCTGCATGAGTGATGGTGTGACGCTAGCAAATTTGAAGACTGCTTTCAATTCTATTTATATTTTGTGATTCTCATCATACTCGTATTTTCTATTTAGCACCGTTGCTGTATTGAACAATTTCACTAAATTGTTATGGGACTAAACAAGTCTCCTATCATTTTTTAAGCATCTGTTGCTAAACATATTTTTTGTTAGTTAAATAGTCTTCTTCTTCTTCTTCTTTTTAACTTTCCTTTCCTTCTTTCTTGGTCCTTTTTCTTTCTTTCTTTCATTATTTCTGTCTGGAATATTGCTTGTTAAGCCTGGCGGCTGAAGAACTAAATCCAGCGGTAAATGTTAGCTGAAGAGCTTACAGGCACAAATATCTTGGACCCTTTTTGTTCATCAGTTTAATTAGATAAGTTGTTTATGATGTAATGAGAATGCCACCTATGATGTTCTTTGCAGTGAAATACTCAAAAGTTTGTAGTGGAATGTTACACATCTCCTTTGGAGAATTATTATTATTATTATTCATTTCTACACTTCGCTTTAATGGAGAAATTTTTTATTTGACATTGAAAGAAGACTGCCACTTCGGTTTTTTTTTTTTTTTTGGTTATCATTGTTGGATCATACTATGAGGAGAAAGGGATTAGGTTTTTTGGATATTATATTTGTTTCAGGACTTGCCTCTATACCAAATAAAATTTGAGCAGAAAAGAACATCTAGTAAATACTACAAAGTATATGTCCTTGAAATATACATACATATTACATGCCTAATAATCATAGACATATGCACATATATAATTTGTAGATATACAATGTATTTATGCACACACAAAGGAATACATCTGTATATGTATGTAAGCATTAATCACCAAAATTAAAATAATAGGTCTATCAGTTTCACCCAAAATCAAACTGAAACTTGAAAGTTGAAATGAAAAGTTTGAAGTACTGAAACTTAATGGAGCTTATGAAACCTAGATGTTCAAAATGGGAACCATTTTCTTATATCTTTAGTTATCTTGATGTTGCAAATATTTTTGTCCATGGAAACAATATATTTTGCATCTCTTATCTTATGTACACTAACAGACTTGTATGCAAATTTTATGTGATATTGTAGAAAGTAACCTCTTTATAATGCCTTTTTTTTATTAGGATATAGCAGGTACCGTGGCCACAGAGGAGGCACAAGATTTTGCTCATGTAAATAAGCTAAGATCTGCCTTGGAATCTGTCGATGTCAAGAGAAGAAAGGTGGTTGCATGCACATCTTACTTTCCCTCATCAAGTTATTTTACTTTTCTCTGTGTATGGTCTGGTTAATGGGCTCTGTTATTTAATTAGTGATTAAGATGTTTGGATATTTTCAATTTTAAGTATTTATTCAATATTAAATATTTGAAACCGATATGCAGGGAGAAGTTTGTATAAGATTGGATATGATAGAAAGATTTAAGATAAGATCTTTAAAAGGGTAGAGAAAGTTCAATTAAGACAAATTCTTGAGAGAATGTGTAAGAGAAAATAATAATAATAATAGGAGAGAGAAAAGGAGTGATTAAGCTACTGCTTCTGCTTCTGCTTCTGCTTCTGCTGTTGAAAGAAGTCCAAAGATACTGACTTCTACATACCCTAACATTTTATTTGTGCTTATATTAGAGGTCCTTTCATGAATTGATTACCAAACACTTATATTTTCTGAAAGACGCTTATTTTCTTTAGAAGCGGTGACAGTACTTACATAAACAAACTCAAACATACCCTCAATAGTGTCAAAAGTTGGTTGGCTGTCTACATGAGTACACCAGACCATCTGTCCACATGAGCATGTCAAACCATTTTTCATCATGTATAGGATAAGATAGAATATTTAACCTAGGTATGTGCTGTGCATTTGCAACTAATTGTTTGTAAATCACATAGAAGTATATGAACATGTTATAGTTTAGCTGTATGAGGATGTATATGAAAGAAACTGACAGAAGGACAATATTTGCTTGTATATTATGCTGTAGTTTCAAACTTTCACATGGGTACACATTTACAGGTCTAGACATACACTTGTAAGTACTTATGTCAAGTAAAAAATTTGCGCCGTGCAACACTAGGTATCCTAAGGGATTGGAATAACTGCCTATTAATGCTATCCATTGAACATGTCCTAGTTGAATGGTATACAGTTATTTTCTGTATCAGAACTGAAAAGAATGGAGATTAAATATGGGTTTGTGAGCTCTTCAGATACAGATTTGTGGGCTATTTTTATGAATTTCTGTTGAATTCTAAATCTACAGTGAGTCACTACTTGTTGAATCGCACGAATTATGAGCACTGCTTCAGATAAATGCCTCCTCAGGCTACTTCACCTTCAATAAAACAAATTGAGTGGTCAGAGACGGTGTAGTTTCACGCATTTACATCCTTGTCCAAGAAAAAAGATTTGTATGCTACAGCATGCTTGCTCAGGCAACTCCACCCTCAATAAAACAAATTGTGTGATCAGTGATGGTGCATTTTAATGCATTTACAGCCACGTCTGAGAAAAAAGATTTGTATGTTACAGCATGTTTTCTCAATATCCTATCTAGATGGATGCTGTTGCAACGTGATTATGTGTACACAACGTCACAGTTTCATACAGAGCTGTTCCTGCTTTATTTGACATATCTAAATCTACTGTTTTTTTTTCTGGTCAAGCAATCTATATGCCTGTTCAACCTGATATTTCTTATGGCCTTGTAAAAATTGTGTTTCCTGATGCTATCATGGTAGTGAATGCTTCTTGACCTCTGGCTCCAAAGTAGGCTAGAGAATTTAATTGCCTACTATCACGTTAATCAACCAACTTTGGGTGATTTGTGTCACGGTAGCAGTTTCATTATGTACACTGTTCTTTTTCAAAATGGTAACAATTTTCTTAGTTCTAATAATTGTTACTTCTTAGTTCTAATAATTGTTACTTCTTCATGTGAACATTCTACTTTCAAGTCACCAACTTGGCACAATACTCCATTTTCTTGTTTGAAATATTCATCAAAGTGGGATTGTTTTCATAAGTATTGTAAGCTTGCTGCAACTTCCTATTTTCAGATTTTGCAACAAATGCGAAGTGATACAGCCTTATTAACAAAAGAAGAAGGTGGTTCACCAATCAGGAATCCTTCCACTGCAACTGAAGATGCTCGGTTGGCATCTCTCATATCTCTGGATGGCATGCTTAAACAAATCAAGGTCAGTCCTGCAGACTTTGATTGATTTCGCATGATTCAGTTTGCACGTTTCTTTTATTTGATATCTAAAATAATGGAAAATTGACCTTATGCCACAGGAAATAATGAGACAAGCTTCTGTAAGCTCCCTGACCAAGACCAAGAAGAAAGCATTATTGGCTTCACTTGATGATCTTACAGAAAGGATGCCTTCACTTCTTGATATTGATCATCCTTGTGCCCAGAAGCAGATTTTAGATGCTCGCAGAGTAGTAGAGGTATGCTCTTCAAGCAATTGCATCATCCTAAAAGCCTGCCTTCTTTAGTTCTGAACTTTAATGTTTATGTTTTTTTGTTTAATATGCATAGATTTCGGACCCGTAATTATTTATAATATATCATTTTGGTAAAATTGTACTTGTAAGAAAGTCTTTCCTCTATTGATGACGTATCTGCAATACTATACTTGAGTAGATAACATAGAGCTTCTAATGTAATTTTTTTGTCATCTCCCTGTAAGAACGCTCTTGCAATGTTGCTATGAATTGACCATGGTTTTTACTGAAAAAATCCATTATAGTACTCTGAACTCCATGTGTCGTCTCTCTGGGGTTCCTATAAGAGGTGTTCTAGAGAACAATTGAGTACAAGAAGAGTGAAAATATTGTTTTTCCTCTTATCTTGTGGTGGACAGGTGCACACACAGACATCTCATGGTGAGCTTCCAATATGAACTGACTAATAACTGTGAAC
>JBAKGM010000139.1:3946650-3963005 GCA_037177215.1 Asparagus racemosus | reverse complement strand
TATATAGTTCATGTTCCTCACACATGACCTCATCTGTTCCCAAAGGTAGACCCCTCTGCTAAAGGGAGGCCCTTGTGTCACACAGCTAGTAGCATTCTGGCATCAAAGGAATTATAGCCTGCAATCACGGGCCAGCTACATCTTTCCCTGTTCTCCCCAAGGAGAGTTACATTTACACCTTACACACAATTTATGAAATGCTTTCGAGTTGCAAATATATAAAAGGTCCTGAATAAGGAAAAACACATGGATAACGTAAATTGTGTGCAAGAGTTTAGTACTATCCATCACAATTATTCTTTAATAAAATTTTTTTAGTAAAACTCAATAAAGATGTAGTCATTCAGTATTTAATAAGTTTTCCACATCCTGATTTTGAGCAGTTCATACCCGAAAATGATGGTAATACCAATGAAGAATCGAGAGCACTCCAACCCCATGTGGCAGATTCAATGTCTACCAGGGAGACTGAAGTGACTCAGTGGAATGTGCTTCAGTTTAACACAGGTTCAACAACTCCATTCATCATCAAGTGTGGAGCAAACTCCAGCTCTGAGTTGGTGATTAAAGCAGAGGCAAAAGTTGACCCGAAAGGCAATGAGATCATTAGAGTCCTTCCAAGGCCTTCAGTCCTTGCTGATATGAGCTTTGAGGAGATCAAGAATGTTTTTGATCAGTTGCCCGAGGCTATAAGCCTCTTGGCCCTTGCTCGAACAGCTGATGGTACTAGAGCCCGATACTCGAGACTGTACAGGACTTTGGCTTTAAAAGTTCCTTCTCTAAAAGACCTGGTCTCAGAGCTGGAGAAAGGGGGGATGTTGAAAGATACCAGGTCCTGAACGTATGAGCATATTGTACTTGATAGTCCTGTAACTTATGTAAAATTGCACGAATGTCAACCTCGAAGAGTAACAAGGTTTTCACATCCTGTAATTTATGTAAAAATTGGGTTTCCATTTTATTCCAATTAAGCGTAATGCCTTATTTTCAGAACTGATTAGTAAACGGGGACAAACTATTGGTACATCGATTTTCTGCAGTGAAAGAATCGGCCCGGCCAGGGTGTTGATTTACTGGCTTTGTTGGTAATATTTAAAGTCAGGGGATCTAAACTTATAAGATTGAATCTCATTATTTTCTGTATGATGTAATCCAGATGTTAAGTATTTTCGAGCAAGCACTTGATTGACTTCACAGTATTGATGTTGAGGATGGTATTGGTGGTGAACGTATGCTAACGGTTATGGAATAGGAGTGAAATTGCTGCAAAGGTTGCACGCACGTGATATAAATTTACCAGGAAATATAACGAAATCTGGAAGCGGGTATCGAAGTGGAGGGGGCGTGAAAGTTTGGGGTATAGAAGTGTTAAAGAAATACTTTGGGGTATCCAAGCGAGAAAAAAAAATGGTCAACTTTGGAGTACCAAAGTGAAAATAAACCTAAATATAATAAATTATAGCATGTATATATTAACGATCTTGTGAGCGAGTGGTAAGTTTTTCAGTCTCTGAATGGTGTTGTCTAGTTCAAATCTTATCCCAAGCTTTTGTGCACGACGACGATGTGGAACCACTTGCATTTGGAATGAAGAAGACGAGTGGATAATGATTAATGTTACACAAATGTGAGCATATGCAATTCCAAAACAATAACAATGGAACTACGATAATGAGAATGAGTTGACAAGCCATGATCAGAGTAGAAGAACATAAGCAATTGCCACAGTATACTAGTGGAACTGAGGAAGCTACAATGATGCAAGGGATTTTCCAAAATTGCAGGCATCAGAATATAGTTTAAAAAACTTTACAAAGAGGCTAATGTGCCAAAAATTGGTGATGATGTTTTAAGTGAAGTGATGATTATCAGTCCAAGGGCCCCCTTAATATATTGCTTAATATAAGGCTTAATTGCACTTACATACCCTATAGTTTCCCCAACTATTCACTCATATGCCCTCACTAGCTTTTTGGCAACACTTGTATACTCTATAGTTTTTAAAACTTGCACTTATATAAAGTTTTCAAAACTGGCGCTTAAATATCTTAAAGTTTTTTAAAATTTGCACTTAAATACCGCCAATTTTGCAACACCCTTAGTAATGCAAACTTGAGGGTATTTAAGTGCAAGGTTTTTAAAACTTTAGGATATTTAAGTGCATGTTTTAAAGACTTCAAAGTATGTAAGTGCTGCCAAAATCAAGTGCGGGACTGTAATTGAACGTTTTAAAAACATTATGGTATAGTTGCTACCGAAAATAACTGAGGGTATATAAATGCAACATAGGAAAAACTATAGGGTCTTTAAGTTCAAGGACCCGTAGCTTAAAAAAAGGGTTTTTCAGATATTATTCCCTTAAATCATAGGTATTTTCATATCAATAACCTATGATTTAAGTGACTAATATCTGAAAAACCCATAAAATGGAGGGGGAAAATTAAAAAAATAAAATAAAAAAGTCCCGAGGTTCCCCGTGCGAGCTGCAGCGGCAGCGAGCATTTCCGTAAATAACAAATTCGCAAACTCGGTGCTACCCGATGTGGGACTAAATTTCACTCTTCACATTTCTTCTGCGTGGGCAGTCAAAACACGAGCTTCGAATTCAAATGGCTTCTCCATCTTCTTCTCCGCTCACCTGCTCAAAGCTATCAGCTTGGATCTTGTTCGCCGTCCTCCTTCAGATCCTCGGTCTCTCTCTCTTCGTCTTCAGTTTCTTTCCAGTCAAGCCAACTCTCCATGGCAAAAGGTTAGAGTTTTCATCAACAGCTCCCCATTTTTAGGGCAAAAGATTTTTAGGGAAAAAATAGGACCCATGATTCTAATCTATCAGTGATTTCTAATTCAGTGGACTTGAGAGCTACACAATGCCGACCTGTGATCCCGTTGTTGACTCTGAAGAGAGGGATTTATCCCCGGATCAGCTCGGATCTTTGTATAAGGTCCGCATATTAAAAATCCCATTTTTCTGTAATTTTATATTACTATTCTGATCACGCTCTTTTTTGGTAAAGGAAATGTCTGGAGTTCCTCCTGCATTCGATCGGTTAATTTTGATGGTATGTCTGCTGTTGGGAATTTCATTATTTTTTGCATAGCGTAGTTGATGAATTTGTGTTTTTTTTCCCGCCCTTTTACGTGTCATGTTAGCTTAGGTTGTGGATGGTTTGCCTGCTGAGTTTGTGTTGGGAAGAGGTGAGAAGCCTCCGAGTAAGTCGATGATGGATGCTATGCCCTACACTCAGTCTCTTTTGTCGAGTGGAAAGGCGATTGGATACCGGGCAAAAGCCGCACCTCCTACAGTTACTATGCCGAGATTAAAGGTAAATTTATAGCAAAAACGACTACAAACACTTTATTCCAAATTTTATGAATTGCCCAACATTCTGATCGATAAAGTAGTGTTGGTCTTATAATTGTCATGAAGGTGAACCGATTATGAAGGATAAATATACAATTGGACGGTTGGACCTATGATATGATTGATCCATTGCTGTTTTTGTAGGCCATGGTTTCTGGGGCGATTGGGGGTTTTCTTGATGTGGCGTTCAACTTTAACTCTCAAGCTCTTCTGGATGATAACCTTCTTGGTTAGTTTGTGCAGTTTACTGCGGTAGGATCTCAAATGTGTAGCTTTTTTACTTGTAGGAGCTGGAATTGCATTCTTACTCTGTCTTTATCTTATATGCAGATCAGCTTTATCGTATTGGTTGGAAAATGGTGATGCTTGGGGATAACACATGGATAAAATTGTTTCCTGGATTGTTTACCAGACACGATGGCGTGCACAGTTTCTTTGTAAGTATATATTATTCATTATTTTTAATGATTAGGATGATTAAGTTTGTTTTTTATAGTGATAAGTACATCAATATGTTGTAAATTCAGCAGTTTAGTGAATGCCACCCTGCCCATACTTGACGATTAGTTATGCAACCAATCTATCATAGGTTATAATGCACGTTCTAATTTTATTACGCACTTTTTAATAGGTTGTAATTCAGTAGTTTATCTTAAATTGTTGAGTTGAAGATGGTAGTTGCAGGAGTTACCTCACTTTCACTAGCATTTTCACGTGTTATTTGTTGCATCAAGATGAAAATGAGCATCGATGGGCTATGGAATTATGGATTATGAACTTAATGCAACTCCATCTAGGTCTTTGGCTCAACATTGTGCCTCAATAGGCACAATTTTATTTGCCTTTCTTCTTGCCTTTGGATGTGCATGTGATTCCCTTTCCCTATATTATCTTGTATGTTTACCTTTGTCTACATTTTTTCATAGATTAGGCGAAGAAGAGCTTGTTTTGGTTCTTAGTTGAGTTTAAATTGCATTTCAATCAAGTTCTACAAACCAACCACCGACTTTATCACTTAGGTTTTAAGAAAGTCGGGCATGAATCTGATATGAACTGATACAGGCTGATGTTAGGGCGAGAGGCGGTCACAGAATCTTTGTCAACTTGGAGCATTGATGTTAGGTTTAGTTTGCATTTTATCTGTCAAAAGAACTATTGGACTATAGAAATCTTAATTGCATTCACTGAAGAAACATGCATTTAGGGATAGAACTGGGGATTGGAGTCTCTATTTTTTATAAGCAATTTTTTACCTTCAATATGTCTCAATCTGATGGACCAAAAATCAAGTACTATATGTTAATGATAGGACCTTGGATTGAAAGCATATTCATTGATTACATGAACTCATGTACTGGTTTACAGATGTTATAAGTCTTGACAAAGGTTTTTCACTTTAGAAAAAAACATAGCTCATCTAGTTTTTTTTTCTTTTTTTTTCTGTGTAACTTAAAGATTTTTATTTTTTTATTTCCCTCAAATTCCCCCCAAAAAAATTTTTTTTAATGCTTGGGTGCCACTGTTGGAATTTATTTATTAGGTATTGAAATTATGAGAATGTGATATAGTTTAAAGTTAGCTGTTGACTGAAACAAAACCCAGGAATTTCCATAACTTGCTACTTCAGCGATTTTTTCCCCTTTGATAGCACAAAGTACAAGTTTGCTATTGCAGTCCCAGTTAGCTGCTGATCGTAGAGAGCATCATAATGTTTTTTGTAGAACTTTCAACTGCTCTATGCTTCAACCTTAAGAACCTTCACTTAATATCTATCTTATCATACTATCTGAATCTTCTAACTAATGGTGCCAGCCTCTCTCTGCACCTGTTATGTAATTGTGGTTTTATTGATTCCTTTTTCTGATATAGGTGAAGGACACAGTCGAGGTTGACTTTAATGTTTCTCGTCATCTGGAAGCTGAGCTTGCTGCTACTGATTGGAACCTTCTGGTACGTTCAATTTATCCCTAGTGGCTGCATTATGTGCCATATACATTTTAAATCAACTCTTTATTAATTCTTTAATTCTTTCACACTTTTGTTCGAGGATCACCATCTATCAATGTGAGTTTTTAGTACAGTGGTAAGGCCCTCTGCAACGATGCAGGGAATAGTTTAAAATGTCTTTCCCCACAGATATTTCCTTAAGATGTCTCCACTGGTTCCCAAACAGGGAAAAACACCCCACTCTTACCCTCCACTGCTGCTGCAAACCTCTTTTAGCTTGCATCCAGTAACCTTCTTGTTAGGCTCTAGGTGAGCAAATGGGTATTTAAAAGGAGGAAGTTGGATCTCCAAATTTTGACATGTTTGTTTCGTTAATTTTTTCAATTTGTTATTCAGGTTTTGCTTGAAACAATTATACTATGTCATTCCTGATCTAACAACATAATTGGTTCTCTGTTGTGGGAGCATGATAGCTTTAAAGCTGAAGCAGCAAGTACAATTACAATAACAAAAACATGTCAAGGAATTGGGCTTTAATAGTCTACATTAAGTGTTGTTTCTATTACTGGAAACCAAAAAGATGAACCATGCATGTATTATCGTCTAGAGTAAATTTCTAACCACAACCAGGTTTTTTTTTCCTACACCTTACTCAACTGACACGTATGCCGAAACCCAAATATTCAGAAGAATGCTTATGCATGAACTATTTCGACCTATGATGTGCTATCAATGTATGATAATATATATAACCTAATACCCTATTCTAATTATTTGTTAGTCTAAAAGTTTCAATTGGGTGCTTGAATTATGCTTCATTAGATAATAATAGCTGGTGTCGTTTCTTGTGGTAAAAAAGATTTCACTATCAAAGTCAAAATTTACCTCTGGATACACAAGTTTGTAATTTTAGCCGGATTAAAATACACGGTTAAGTTAGTATTCCTTGAGTAGAATATATACCTTCATTCTGTATTTAACTTTCTTTTCTAACACAAGCTCTCATTTTTTCTTAGATTCTTCACTATCTTGGCTTAGATCATGTAGGGCATATTGGCGGGCGCCGGAGGTGTATCTTTTCCCTAACATATTCTTTTTGTAATTTAACTTTGTCTTTTGTAGACTATAAGTAACTAAATCTTAGATTTGTTTAAACCTAAACTTCCAGTATGTTGATGACCCCAAAGCTGAAGGAGATGGATGAAGTTATTAAGATTATTCACATTCACAAAATTTTGCATCAAGATAATTTGGACAACCGCACCCTCCTGGTTTGTTATCTTCATACTCACGTTTATCTTATTTTATTATTATTTGCATGTGGACCAATTTATCATGCACGCCTTTTCTATGGATCTGCAGTTTCTATTTACTGACAATTTTTCAAACTGCTTTGGTTTTTACTTTTTACACATCATAAGTCAATTTAATATCTACCAAAGCCTAACAAATAGCAAGTGAGCTATAATCATCAAATATATTGTTGAAAGTAAAGAGAAAAAACTACATATTAGAAATTGAACATATAATATTTCTATAAAGAATGTACAACAGTACAACACTTGGGTTTGCTAATATTAGTGTAAGTCCATTAGAGTCCGTCTAGCTCTTCAAACAATACTAATGTAAACATCCATAAGAGTTTTCCTAACCTGGAAACTTGTGCCATTACTTATAATAATCATGGTAACAAGCACCTATGAACCAATGATCATGCACACACACACACACACACACACACACACACACACACACACATATTACTTTTACTTTTATTTTGCAAGCAAGTCACACGAATTAAATAGAAACAAACATTGACATGATAATTGAAATGTGATTTAGGATATACTTGTAGTTTTGATTTTGAAATTTGTATGCTTTCCTGGAGATCTGTGGAGTTCTATACTGATTTTATCCATATCCATTTCCACATGGTGCAGAACGATGAACATCCAAAATACTTGGATGGTTGTTTATGTTCGGATCAGTGTCCATGAAATGTATTATATTTTTGAAGCGTAGGGCTCAATTTTTTTCAATGTCATTGCTGTTCACAGCAAGGATGCTGTGATTACTTTAGAAACATAGATTAGATTTGCCAGATTGCCTTGCTCTCCACTTCACTAATTTATGTACTGACTTTGAGCTGATCTAGTTTGTAATTTTTATTTATGTTAGGTGCTAGTTAGTGACCATGGCATGACGGATGGGGGAAATCATGGAGGATCCTCTTATGAAGAAACTGATTCCTTGGCTCTTTTTATTGGTGGGGACTCTACGAAGTCAGATTATGCCCCCCATACACATAATAAATCTTTTCAAGTAATTATCTTTGTCTCCATATCTTATATGTTGATCCCATACATATAATAAAGCTTTTCAAGTGATTATCTCTGTCTTTATATTCTTCTTTTTAATATGTTGACTTACAACATAGCGTGTCAGACTCTTGAGTTATTAACTGAGGGTATTTTTGTTAATAAAATATCATGTGCATGACATACAACAACTTTTCAAATTAAGAAGTTACTGTTAGTTCTCTGAAAAGTTAATCCTAGTAATTTAAAAGTATTTTGTTGAAAAATGCAAAATATCAATCACTTTTTTTTTGTGATTTAGCCTATTGTAAATGTCAATGAAGTACTTTCTTATTGTAGTTTTAGCTTAATTGACCAGTTAGTGTATGAAAATACATCTAATATTTTCTATAAGTTGATCTCTTGGCTTACTAAGTTTAATTCTTTGATGGAATCAGTATATACTACTGCAAAATTTTTAAGACCCTGTGTCACGTATAAAGATGCACTGAACAAGAACCATATAACTTGGATGAATTGGTTGACTTTGAAACAAACTACTATTATAAATATTTTTCCATTTTCTAATATAGGTAATATTACATTTCAGATGTGTGTTTTAGTAAACAGTCGTCATTTTTTTCATTATGTATCCTCTTAGCGAGAAGTTTATTTTTCCACGAAAATTAAATAATAGTAAAACAAATGGAAAGAAGAAGAAGAATATAGGACTATTTAGCAGTGCAACCATTAAATGATAGTTGTACTTTGTGTTTCCAAAATCTGTGTGTTTATATATGCCCCTTTATCCCCAAGTATTTGATTAGTGAAATGCGGTAGAAGTATTCCTTGTGGAAAGCGCAGCATTTAAAAACATGCAGATCTAATGCATTTTCCCCCCTTATTGCATTTAATTTAATTTTTCAACATAAGCTGTAAATGGAAAATTGTTAACCCATATGACGTCATATATTTTTTTATGCCATTAACTTTAAGCTCATTGCCCAGGTTGACTTAGCTCCAACATTAGCCCTTCTTCTTGGTGTGCCAATTCCAACAAATAATATCGGAGTCTTGCTGATGGAAGTTTTTAGTTCTTTAACAGGTTGGTTTTTATTAACTGATTCTGTATAAAGGATTTCCTTCAAAAGAAATGCATGCTTCTCTGGAGGGGATCAGGAACTTTGAGAAAAGTGTAGTAGGTTGAAATTTTCCAAATGTAGCAAACATTAAGGAAAATTTGCGTTTATTTCTTCCCACTTGCTAATTAGTTGCTTATTGGTTTTTGTTCATCATCTTGCAAAACTTGCATGTCAAGCAGAATTATATTCTTTTTTTAATAGATTCAGAGGATCAAATTTTGTTACCTTGTGACAAATCAAATTTTGTTGCCTTCTAACAGATAAGCAAATGCTGCGGGCTCTGCAGTTAAATTCCTGGCAATTATTAAGACTATTGCAAGCACATTTACCCGGCTTCCTCTGCAGTAATTTGCTTTATAGGATCAGTGGGAAAACTGATTCTCAAGCTAGTGGCATCACGAGTAATACACAGGAAAGATTACGTTACTTATTCTCAAAAGCTTCAGCTGCACATAAGTTATGGGAACAACAGCAGCAAAGTTCCGACTATATGTAAGATCATGAACAAGGCCTCAGATCTAATGATCCGTGCATAATTTCTGTACTACAATGGTGTTTCATCTTTTCACAATGTCATATCCTTTTGCAGGATTAATAATACTGATGACCTCAAAGTTATCATCACATTATACTATGATTTTCTAAGAAGTGCGAGTGAGTGGCTATCGCACAAAGCAACTGATGTAATTTTCAATTTCTATCTTTGATGAATTTTCATGAACAAAAATGCTTAATTCTGTGTAGGCTTTGTTAAACTTTTGATTTAAGTAAAAAACTATGCACTTTTGCAGAAGCCTTTTAACTTGCTTCTATGTGGAGTTGCCATCATGGTCATCTCCTGCTTTTTACTGCTGAAATTGCTGTCTTGCGTGTTCAAAGAAGCTTTCTCGAGGCAAAAGCAAAGCCCTTCTCAGGTGAAAGAGTGCAGTGATAGCTGGCATTTGGATGAGGTCTTCGTTGCTTTAGCAGTCTTGATCCATGTTATCAGTCTTGGTTCAAGCTCCATGGTTGAAGAAGAGCAATACACATGGCACTTTTTAGTGTCCACACTGTATTTGATATTTCTCCTCACCGCAGTCCAGTCTTTCTTTAAGAAAAGATCAGATGTTACCAACCGCGAATTTGCACAGTTGAAAATTATGGAGGATCAACAGATATTATCTATCATCATTGTACTCATTTGTGGGAGGCTTTTGAGAGGTTGGCATCAAGGTGGTGTGAACTGGGTTGATCTCCCTGATATCTCGAAATGGCTTGAGCAAGCTGGTGTTCCCTTTATTAAATCATTGCAGATATTCTCATTAATTTTTCTGATGATCTTAACTTCATATTTCATTGGTTTAATAAGGTCAAGGACAGTTCTTGTTGACTTAATCATTGTTACTCTTCTTGCATCTGGATCATTGGTTTGTTTTCATATCATGGAAAATTGGAGCCAATCTGAGGTATCAGATAGTCACAGTTCCCATTCAGTAGCTCAGATGTTTTATTTAATCATCAGTGTGACAGTGGCGATAACTGTATTATCATCACCTTGGATCCTACCTATTCAGTTAAAGATTCAGCCCTTAAAGGATTCTGATTCCCGTTCACGCAATATATTGATTGATCCTATCCTGGTTGGTATGAATGATTCTATGTATCTTATTGGAATGGCGTATGCTGCATCCTGGTGTCTTCTGCAGTTGCTTCTACAGCAACCAATAAATTCGATGTCTGCATTATTGATTTTCTCACAACTGATTGCCAGCATAATCTATTTTTCAACTTATGGATCGTGTCACAAACAATGGGTTGAGGTCAGTACTGAGATTGTTTCTCCTTGTTTTACATTGATAACTAGTACTAGTAATCTGAAGCAATGGTTTCCATTTCTGTTGGATTTTCTTTTTATAATAGTATCATTGTTTTGCACTTGTTTTCTGCCCTTGGTTAATTTTTTTGACTATTTTGCCCTTGGTTAATTTTTTTGACTATTTTGCCCTTGATGAACTTTTGGTTGATATTTCCTCGGTTGATATTTCCCCTAGGTGAAATTAGTGAGTCTATCTGAGGGTAAAGAGTTAAAAAAAATTAAATCTGGGGGTTTATTTGCAACAATGAAATGACAGGGGTAGTAAGTTCAAAACAACAATAGTACAGGAGGTCTATGTGCAAATAACCCTAATAATATGAGTATGGTTGTATGGTACACTTGCTAACTGTAGTTTTCCTAGATTATTTTAATAAGTTGATTGTCTTGTTGATGATAAGTGTTCTGCTGGAGTGAGAATCAGTCTTGACAACTTCAAATTTGCACATATATTGTATGACACATATCACATCGTGTTAGTCATACTGATAACCAAACTAGTATAGCAATATTTGTGATTAGAGATTGGTTTGTGAATTTATTGCATAAGCCTTGAAATTTACAGGATTCTAAAAGAAAATAGAACTAGACATTTTAAAGGATAAATTGCACATAGCCCTCTCATCTATACCTTTACCTCAACTCATTTACTAGCACTTTGCCTCCCCCCTCCTCATAGGACAGATGGGTGTCACATGCAATTTGTCTTTCTGAAAATGACATTTCAAGGGTGTTAAGTGCTAGTAAATGGTTGAGACTTGAGAGGGGTTTAGTGCAACTGAAGGTATAGATGAAGGGGTTTATGTGCCATTTACCCTTTTTAAATTAAGAATGAAAATTGATGGTTGAATACATGATGGAATTAACACTGCATTTTACTAGCTTGTTCTATATGGTTGCAAACATACCCTCATGATCACTTAGATACATGGAACTTTAATGCTTAATTTCTTGATTTTAACCCATTGGCTTGCACTGGATGAAAAATTCCTGTGTCTGTTCTTTTTGTATGGTAATTGTGTTTTCGTGACTAACAGAAGGAACATTTGACAGGTTATTGCGATATACTTCTTGGGAATGGCGGGTCATTTTGGTCTAGGGAATAGCAATAGCTTAGCCACAGTTGATGTTGCTGGAGCATTTATAGTAAATACTAAATCTTCGTACACTTACTTGCTTAGAATTGTACTTTATATTCTGTCTAATTATCTCCCTCTTTCACTCTTGTCAGGGTATCTCGAGCCACTCGACAATACTCTCTGGCATTCTGATGTTCTTCATTACATATGCATCTCCAATACTATCATTTCTCAGCATGGTCATATACATATCTTTGAAGAATATGAGATACGTCTCCTCCGCTAAATACTTAGATTTGGGTTGCATGCTTCAAACTATGATAGGATTTCCATGTTTGCTTCCTCTGATCCTTAACTCAATTGTGTTAACCACATTCACCATTGTGTTGTTGCTTATGAGAGACCACTTGTTCATCTGGAGCGTCTTTTCACCAAAGTAAGTTAAAAAATCTTTGTCCCAATAAATCTTATGCAATCAAATCAGCTTGACTTAAATTATTGTTCTATATGATTACAGGTACTTGTATACTTGCGCTATGACAGTAAGTGTGTACATGGGCGTATTAATCATAGCGATAACTGGAGTTTACGTCTGTGCTGTCTTCTCATTTAGGGCGAAAGCCCTGCGTCTGAAAAACTGTATGAATGATTCAAGTTGAAGATGATTATAACTTGTCGCTTCCTTCGGTAACATATAAATTTTGAGAGAAGAATGTATTGTATGATTGTATCTCCTCTCTTCCATCCACACGTCTGATCGTTTTTTCCCCTCTCTTGTAATTTTGATACGTTAATTCGTGAAAATATCATTTTTGGGTGTACTCAGTGTCTGAAAGCTTGTCTTATATAGTAATCAAGCAATAAAGGGCAGCAATTTGATTACTATAAACTTCTTACATCTTTGATGTGTTTTACGTCTTAATATAAATTCTGAAAGTGCATGTTAAAACATCATTAGATTTAAGTTATAGTTTACCTCAGTTTTTATATGCGCATGTGAAATGCGGGTTCTAGACACCTAATAATAAACATGTAATTATAAAGGAACTTGCTGATATATGTGGAAGTTAATTTCGTCCTCTCTGCATCCATAAATAGTTCATAATGACAATAGTCATGATATTAAATGCACTAGATACGCTGAGTGAAAAGTATGATCCTCCGTTTTTTATTAGTTTTGGTTTTTTTATTTTAATGGCTAAACATCAGGAGAAAAAAAACCCTTTAACATTGGATGATTATCAGATAACCCCCTTAACTTTGAGACCCTTTATTACTACTCTTCATTTTTTTCATATAGTAACCTCTAACGCTTACGATTAAATCATCTTCGTCAGTTTGTCTGTGACATTCAGATCCATAACCCGCAAATACCATGCAAATGGTTTTTAAACGTTAAAAAGTAAGTTTTTTTCTAACCCCTAAACAAGAGTAAACATCAAAAACTACACCTAATTAGAGGCGTTGCCTCTTACACTGATCCCCAGCAACCAAACCGGCCAAAACAGACCGGAGACCAGCAAAAAGCACGGACCGGTCCTCTTCAATCCCTGACACCGACTCGAGCTCGAGCTCACTCCTGGTTCGACCCCCGATCGTTGAAATCTCAGCTCGAACCGTTCTCGCATGAACCGAGCCGACTGCCCGGTCCATATCGGTCAGTAGACCGGGCCGGTCCGAACAACAGATCCAGGCTCTGACTCGACCGCCATCCTCTTCTACGTGGACCTCGTCAGCCTCGGCGGGGACCACCACGGCCACGTCTTCTGTCATTTCATGCAGCTCTCTCACTTGCCTCACCACCTCGCCGAGCAGTGTCGCTTTGTCCATCTGTGAATTTGTGCCATCGTTAAGCAGTCACGTGAGACATCTATCGAGATATGACTAAAATGTAATACTTAATTCGAGCCGTCGTTACATTTAGCAAAATGAGCTAGCAAGATATTGAAATAACGGAGGGATTTTTTTTTTATTAACAAGAAATAAAAAGGAACTAAAAATGGCGAGTTCTATGGACATGGCCACTAAGTCGATCTCTTGGTAGCCCACTCAAAACTAATTTTTCCTCATTACAATCATTACTGATTATCTCGACATCAATTTTACCTTCTGCAAATTGATTAATCTATTCTCGCTTTCCCATTTAAGAAAAATCATATCAGTGATTGAGAAAATATATAATCACTCCAGTGCTTAGTCACAATGGATATTGGAGAGGAAATTTTTTAATTTAATTTCTTGGAGGAGCGGAGATCACAAAACACCTAATGCTACTCTCGATAGCATAAAGGTCCAAGTGCAAGTGGGATCTCGATCGAAATTTTTTCCCACAACAAATGCAAGAAACTAGGTTTGTTTTGGAAAAATATCAGAAACAAATTCTAAAAATCCATTAGCATTAAATTCTAGTATCAGCTAGAATATTACGCACCCTGGCGGCTGATGGGATAATAGTGCGCAGGGTGGCGAGATGGCCGTTGATGCGCTGTCTACGCTTCCTTTCGGCCTCGCTGTGACTGCGATGCGCTCTCGTTTTAACCGTCGATCTTGTTTCTGTGATCAAGGATCCGACGTCGATTTCCATTTGTTGGAGCTATGAAGTTGTAGCTGACTTATTAATTGACCAAATGTGCCGCAACGAAATTATATATACGGAGCAATATTGTAATATTGGATGTCTGTGGGTAAACGCCGAGGTTAAGTAGAGGAGGAAGAAAGAAATAAATGGAAAGTAGGGGTAAAGGAAGCAAATATTTGAGAGAGATCTTTGCTTTATTTGGTCAGATTTGGATTGGATTGGATTTGGCGACGGAGGAGGATCTTATGTATATATAACGAGCGCGGGGTCCATGCAGGGGAATGTCTTTTTTATTATTATTTTTAAATTAGAAATACATTTATTCTTCTCCACCTCCCCAGCCCCAATACAGGCCTTAAAACTTCTTTGATTCGGATCCTTTCACTGTAGCTTTGACAGTGGATAGGCCACATTATCATTTTATTTAATGATTATGATTTGCCCTTGAATGAAAAATAAAAATAAGAGTTAACTGCAAATACACCCAAGTATCACCCAAATGCGGATAAAACCCTTACGGTTCTAATTGTGCGGATAGGACCCTGTGCTATTTGCCCAAGTGCGGGACAGTCCCCGGCCCACCCTCAATGAACTTTTTTTTGACTCTTTAATTAAGAGTAGAAAAAAATTAGCAATTAGGGGTCTATCAATACCAATAGTAACTTTTTTGGCTTTTTTAAGAGTGAAAAATTTTCATGTAGGGATCAATCCGCACAATCAGAACTATAGGGTGTTGAGGTGATTAATATGTGAGTATAGTCCCACATCGGATAAAATAAAAAAAAGTGATGAGTTTAAATAGGAGTTTGGGTCAATACCTAATAGCTATAGCTTTTGGGTTAAAATTGATTCCTAACTTCTATTTAAGACCCATCAACTCTAGATTAGGCCTGATTTCTCCCTCCAACAAATGGTAACAGAGCTAAGGTCATGGTCCAAGTAATTAAAAAAAAAAGATGAAGTTTGATGTGAAACCCGAATGTGTTAGGAGAATCAACGGATGCCCGCAGAAGAGTGATATAGTCTAGTTAGTAATCATGAGTGAAGTGGTGGAAGATCCTACGGATATTTGATTGCCATGTGCTAAATGCATGGTCTAGTTAGCCCACGAGTCAAGTGGTGAAAGAGTTAGTAAATTAGTTATAGACCACGAGTGAAGTGGTGCAAAATGTTAGTGAATCTCATTGAAGATTGAATTATAATTGAATTGAACTACACTCACAAATTACAGGGAAGTTGTTGCGGTGATTAATATGTGAGTATAGTCCCACATCGAATTAGATAAGAAAGAGTGATGAGTTTAAATTAAAATTTGGGTTAATACCTAATAGTTATAACTTTTGAGTTAAAATTGATTCCTAACTTCTGTTTAAGGCTCATCAACTCTATATTGGGCCTAATTTCTCCCCCAACACTTTCTACCTATTACATACTAAGGTATATTAATGGTATTATTTGTTTTTTCCAGGCTTCAGAATTTTTAATAGCATATTGTCTAACTTTTTTTCTTCAGAAAATAATCCTAATTCTAATTGAGTCTTGATCCAAAGAAAAATAAAGTATAAAAATGAAAGCAAATAGAATATATATAGCACATAAATAGTTGATTAACGCAAAGCATGATATTGCTTAAAGAATGTTTTGTTTATCCAAGTAACGAAAACTTATTCCACTTGCTGGAAATCTTTTGGATTGTTGCATGCAAGCTAATCCAGGATAAAAGGCAAAAATAAATAATTGAATAAAACAAATTAAAAAAGATAAGTAACAAGTGAGTGCAATTAGCACTTAAATACCAGGTGACAGTTTTAGGTATTTATATGGCTAATTATCAGAAAACTCCCACTAACGTTGGGCCATTATCAAATAATCCCCGAAAATTTTAAAAATATCCCCTTAAGTTTAGGGGTAATTAGAAAACCTCCTTTATCTTTAACATTTTATCAGCAAACCCCTCCTAGCAGTGTTAACCGATAATTTTCACATTAAAGAATAAAATTACACATGGAGTACTTTTTCCGGTGAAAATTATAGTTCTCACGTTTAGGGGGCTTTTCTATGTTAAATTTGAACCGGGCTTCCTAATAACCCCTAAACTT
>JBAKGM010000139.1:3913901-3940743 GCA_037177215.1 Asparagus racemosus | reverse complement strand
CCCACACACCCCACACACAAAAAAAAAAACCACCCCACGAAAAAAAGGCAGTAATACTAAGGATGGAAACTGCTAAGAGGCTGCAACCGCTGTTGATCAATCTTCAACTGGCGCTCGACCCAAGCTTCAAGATACAATCCACCAAGATTCATGAAAATAGTCCTGTTATCCTTATCCTTGAAACAATCACAAGCGGCTACAAAAGCTTCAGGACTTACGCCTTTGACCTTCTCTAGCTTCTTCATGCAGTCTTCAATCAGATATGCTTGAGTTCTTGATGCAGTGACTCGCTCAGACTTTTCCTGGCAAATCTCTGCCTGTTCGTGATCAATGTCCATGCCCTTGACTTGAACTTCAGATACTGGAATATTATAAGTGATTCTTTGCTCGGATGAAAATGACGATGGCTGTTCTTCAAAAGAGTTCTCGGTTTCTTGCTGGGTGGGATTAGGAGAGATTACCCATTCTATCTTACCATTTTCACCATAAAGAAATTCCATGTCCCTGTATCTTGGAAATGGTTTGCGCTCGCATTTTGCATATTTGGGATTTATCTGCAAAATTTTAACTTTTTTTTTGAAGCTTTAGACAGTTTTCTCATAGCTTTATGGATCAGAAATGACGTGTAAAAAATGCATGTAGCAGAATGAGAATGTTACGGTAGACAAATAAATATGCACTAAGAGATACGATAAAAAAGGAACTTAAAGGACGATCCTATTAAGGATAAAAAGAGAGAGAATCGTTAAGGTAGCCTTAAGAGAACTAGGTTGCATGAAGTTGAGAATGATGTGATAATGATTAATTTATTGAAGGAGATAGTCCTCAACAGAACTGAATGGAAGAGTAGGATTCACGTAGCTGATCCCAAACATTTAGGATAAAGGCATATATTCTAGGTAATGGAAAATACATGATGATGTATATACACACCGTAATTACTTCATCCCATTTTGATGGAGTTTCAGGTTTGGGGAAATTTCGGTCATCATCCCAAATCCAACCGTTCCTTCTAATAATGGACTGGTAAAGGAAAAAGTTACGCTTCAAGTTCTTCAGTCGGTTCCTCAGGTTTTCTTGGCTTAATGAAAGATTGGTTTTATGGTTGAAGGCTTTGACTATGGCTCGCCATGAGTCGTGTCGAAAATGCCCTCCAACACCTTGACCAAGTGACTTCTGCTGTTTCAAGACATCCAGAAGAATCTCATCCCTCTGATCATCCCAATTGTGTATTCTACTCCTTTTACTATCAGTTGATTCCCCCCTGGCCATTCTGTAGAGAGAAAAACATTTAAACAAAGGAACTATCCAATGATAAGAAGTGTTTGCTTCGTTTTGCTCTTCTTATGTTTTGCGACTTCAAAGAAACAGCGCACAAGTAAAACAGCAAATGCGTGTACTGACAGTTAACTTTCAAGGGGATAGTAAAAGAAAACTTAGGATGATTATTTAAAGAAAACCAAACAGTTAAGCATCATTAAATGCAGTAACTTTTAACAGCAAGAAACATAATACCATGATATGCTACATCCATGGAGCAAAATTATGAGGCCACATCACAAGCACCCTGAAGAAGGAAAATGCAGTATGACTTTCATGCTACAACGATCGCAGAAGCAAAGAATGAAGCATTCATCGAGGAGAAGTGTCGATAATAGGCAATAAAATTGAATACATGGACATCATGCTTATCAGAAATTGCACCCTAGTACTTAAGACACCACTTTAAGAACTGAGAACCAATTCCTATTTATCCTTCATTTTCATTATAAAATGTATAACCAATTTGTACATGGATAACATGATTACCAGAAAAATGTACCTGCCTAAGATAAAAGATCGGAGAAAAATATGCCTCTGTCCGAGAACAAAACAACATAAACATAACATGCACATGTAATTTACGGTTGTTGATATAAAAACATCAAATCCCTTGATCTTATACATGGATACATACTCAGAGGAGGTCAACTGCAAAATATAAGCATTTTTATTTCGTGTGTCCGCAATCCCCATGATCACCACATCATCATCATCATCATCATCATCTAACTACACTTAGTTTCGTTTGCAGTGATCATCTAAGGTTCCCATCAAAACAGGGTCAGGCATGAATCAGTAAACTTGTATTGAAGATGGTGTATATATCAAGAAAATCATCAAAATAGGATAATCTAGGGTTCCCAAATAAAGAATAAATCTACAACGAAAAACAAATCAACACCATTTGTTATCTCTGGACGTAATTAGACAGGAAAATTACAATATGATATTTTAAATTAACGAGGGTTTCGGCTAGGGTTAGGGTTATTACCGGCGAGAAGAGGGACTCCAGATGAGGCGATGGGGTTAAGAGAGGATAGCGATGAGGAATATAGAGGATTAGGAATAGAGGCCAAAAATTAGGGATAAGAATAGGTTTAGTTCGATGTTAATTCGTTAAATCTTTAATATCTTTAAATTAATTCATTAAATCATTGCAAGTGCTATTAAGCCCCTCAATTTCTTACATCTTGCTACTGTCTGAGGGATTGATTTGTAATAAATTATAAAAATTGGGGGGTGTAATAGCGATTTCAATTATTTGAGGGAGTAATTCTGAAACAACTTGTAAGAGTTTAGAAAACCAATTGCGAGTTCAATAATTTGAGCGGCTAATCTCAGATGACTAATGTCAAAACCCCAAACAATTAAAAGTGATAATTAATGAATCAGTGCCTATTCCTTGTCTTATTCTAACCCTTGGGCAATAGGAATAAGACCAGAAAAGCATTTATTCTCACTGAAGTTTCGAGGAACAGGGAGGGGAAAAAAATTTATTTTCGCAAATTTATTAGTTCAAAATTGGCATAATAGTAGTATGAGGTAGTATTTGGCAAGGGTACAAAGGCGTACCCAAATTCTGTTATTTGCTTACATTTTTGGGTTAACTTAGACTTCCTTTGCAAAAAAAGATGAAAGTAATATTCGGTGAAACCAGATAAAAACCTAATTAGAGGGGAATTAGACCTTCAAATTATCGAATTTTCTATCATGTCCTCCATCTCTCATAAGTTGTTTCAAATTAATTCCTTTAATTACGAATTCTACTATTGATTTGAGGGACTAATTTCAAAATGACTTAAGAATCGAAGAAGGCAATAGAAGTTTCAATGATTTGAGGAGCTAATTCAAAATAGCTAAAACTTTGGGAGCCCTAATAGATATTTTAATGATTTGAGGGACCAGTTTTAACATATGAAAGATTCAAGGGGCTAATATCAAAAAAGCTTTTACAACATATGAAGGTATGGACACTATCGTGTTGTATTCTTTAGAACTACATTTATAGGAGTGGAGTGATCTACACCATAACTAAAGAGTTATAATCTCGTACTAACCCTCCAACTATCTTTAAATCGTTAATCGCCCCCTTTTGTATAGGGTGTTCTTACTCTTGTTTTCTTTCATGTCTCATCTAGATGATTGTAATCTGAATGAAATATTGTTCTCTTCATAAAAGTTAATCACATTTGAGGTTTTTTTATCATTCTTTCAGTACATCCAAATATAGAAAATAAAAAAAACATGAAATAGTGTCTAATTATTAAGAATAGGGGTTTTTTTTAATAGAAACCACCTTTAGAATATAGTCATTCTATAGAATCTACTTTTTATTTTTAATTTATACATAAACCAACTTTAAAGTGTTTTGTGTTGCAATCAACCACACGTGCCATTTTTAGGTTAGGTTTTTTTCGGTTTTGCTGTAATAATTTAATTATTGAATGCCAAATATATTAGAGAGATGGTCCTTATTGGAGGTTAGGTAGGGTCAATTATCAAAAAAAATTTAATTGAAAAGTGATCGTGATGGTGGATTGCAACAAAATACACTTTAAATGTGGTTTATGTATAAATTAAAAATAAAAGATGATTTCTATAGAATGAGCTCATTTTAAAGCTCATTTTAAAGGTGATTTCTATGGAAAAACCCTTAAGAATATTCAATATAGACTTGCAGTGCCTTCTCTAATCCATCTCTCACCTTCCAGGATGCACTATATTCAAATTGTACGAAAAAAGATCCATTCATAATGAATCAACCAATAATCACCATTTGTACAGTAAAGTCATCAGCCAAACTTTAAGATAAAAATCGAAACTAATTTATTTTGACAGTTACATCTGATATACATCTGCGATATTAAAATATCACAGAATTCCACCATCTGTGAAAATACTTTTACACCTCTTATCACCTCGTATCCCTGGAAAGAGCTGAATTAAATCACTTCATCCATAAAAATGGAATAGATAAGCATCTGAAGAGGAATATATCATATATACTATAATGTAATCTCTTTAGTGTAGAAATGCAACAATGTCAATACATAAGATGGAGTTAGAAAGTATGAAGCTTTGAATCCTTTTGTGTAAAATCATTGAAAGCTAGAAAACCCTCTATCTCGATCTTTAGAAAAACCACGAAAAGCTAGGCATCCCTGACCTTGATCATGAACTCATCATGTGAATCGAGCTCTGTCTCTGGGCTTGAAGGAGGTCTGAGCTTCTTAACCAAATACTTGAAACTAGGCACCAACACTGTATACAGCACGCCAAGGATGAATGGCGCTGCAACAACCCAGCCTATTACCTGGAGAAAACAATTTTGAAGTTTATCGTCACAAAGAAATTTTCCCTAATTTCATAATTACTGCAATATGGTGCGAAAAAAGAAAAAATAATGGAAACAAAAAGAGTAAAAGACACAGAAATAAGAGTAAATGAGAGCTGTTTTTGTATTTCTTTCTGTAATAGAAGAAAAGGATTGTAGCTGGATGCTATGGACAGTACAGTAGAAGAAAAATGAGGATAGGTGCTAAAATATAATGAGGCCAAAAATCAGGTCTCACTAATAAAAAATGATAAATCATAAGCAAGAAACATTTTTAGTTACATGGGAATGAGAGGATTTAATTGTCAGTACATAACTAATTTGAAAGACATAGCATTTTGGAAGAAGGTATTAATTTACATAAAATTTCTTTTTTTGGAAGAAGGTATTAATTTACATATGATTATTTTTTAGCAGAAGAATCCATTTATATAATTTCTGTTTTGCAAATGCTTCAGCTCAAACCTTAGTTCAAGCTATCAAAGAAAAATGAATGTTCTTCAGGCCATATATAGTACAACTATTAGCCGCTTGAAACAACATGAAGTCACGACATGCATCTCCTTAAGATGTACATTCATTAAGAAAAGTAGAAGGAAAAGGTTGTCCACAGAAATTAAAATCACATGAATTACAAAGAAGTAGGGAGAATAGTTGGAACTGACTGCATGAGATACAGCAAGTAGTACTTCACGGGATGCTTGCCCAGTCAACACTTTCTTCAATGCATCAGGTGTCAACGGAAAACGAGGACCACCGCAGATGATTTCACCAAATCTCAAGTAAGGTATCACCAGACTATTAGAAAATAATGTTAAAGAGAGTTAGAATGTTTGAAAAAGGTGTACTCTTGTTATTTGCCATAATAAAAACTGAAGATAAATTGGAGATGAAAATAAAATTTGAAGCAGGATGGATCATAAAGATCACCAATGACCAGATCGCATAACTAGAAGGTCTTCATATCTTAGTATAAATAGCCTTGATGAATAGTGGGGGAAAATCAATGGGTAGAACTGAAACATGTTATAATTATAGAAGCCAGGGGTCATTGTGAAGTGGTATCCTACATCATTCTTTTTATGTCAATTTACATTGTGATCTCATAAATGCTTCCTACGTGAAACTGAAAATAGAATCTGATAGATGACAATTCAAGTGTATATATTATGCACGTGGATCCATAAAGTATAATTTAAGATCAAAAATACGTTCATATAGGTCTTAATTATGTCATGTGCTGAGATAAGTAATTATGTCTTGATAGGTAAAATAATTTAAATATTTATATCATAGCATTGGCTTAAATAACTATGCGTTTTTGGGAGATTTAGGACGTGGACAAAACAATTTGACCAAATAACCTGATCACTGAAAATGCAACTTTTGTGCCTGGACGTGCAAGTAGATACATTTTACTAATTTACCTCTTGGCCAGGTCCCCATGTACCTATATCACATGGGACTTAGATTTAAAGTGTTCAAATGTGTGTGTGTGTGTGTGTGTGTGTGTGTGTTTTGTTTTTTGTTTTTTGTTTTTTGTTTTTTGTTTTTTGTTTTTTTGAGTGTCTGAATGGTTACCAGGGTTTAAAATCTCAAAATTGTTTGTGGTTTGTTTTGACTTCAAGAATTTTGTCTCAACAATCTTTGGTTGGTATTGTCATATAAATAATTCAATTTAGTCATGAGCTTTCTAGTCAATGCTGCCTGTTTAACTTTTTTTTAATTATATGATTATCAAATCAACCTATGGGTTCAAATTTTGGATCTAGTCTTTTATTGGTATTTTAGCTACTATTAGCTTGCATTACTTGTTATGAGCTAATATATTCATGGTTTCAGGTGGATCAAACTGACATGCTTAAAATCCGTTAAGATTCAAACAACAAGTATCAATAGTGGCTGATTCTTAGAAACCTTGATGTGAACTTTACAAAAAATAAGATACAGAGACATGGCTATATGTCATAAGTGTAAATGGATATATGTACAGAGTCGCATATATATGAGTAAAAAATTGTCATTAAGTGTCTGACGCGGAAAATAACCTAAACTTTAAGTCTGAATAACATTAACCAAATGCCTAGAATAGACAAGGAATTTCATTTCCAGTATGCACTTTCAAAATAACATTAGCGTGAATTTCCATATCACTTCTGGTGAAAAAATAATGTTTTTAAACGCTGGTGAAACATATCTACCAAAGGTTATACTAGTAGGCAGCAATTTGTATATCTAACTAAGTATTACCTCACTGAATAACTTAAGGTAAGCTGTAAAGTATTATTTCCACTAAAACATTTAAATATGAGAAGTATAAAGACTCTGAAGATGGTTCACGAAATTGATAGGAAAAAATTACAAAGAAGACTGACATTCTCTTAATTTTTGTGATAGACAGCTCGACCTTATTCTGGATGGTAAGCCTGGAATTTTATTATAATCATGGTGAAACTGGAATTTGTAAAGTTGTACCTAAAAGCTCTTATGATGAGATGGGTTGCTGTAACAATAAACTACTTTAATTATCAAGAGATACAAGCTGCTTAAGATGTTAGTAATACAAAATTTCATACTTATGAGTATTACCTTATCGCATATTTAACAAAAGATAGGTATTCAGATATTCATCTCACTGATGCACACTCCAATGATCAGGTAAGATAGTCTTCACTAATTAAATCTCATTAAACAATTGCTGTCTGCAGAAAAGGAAGTACAAAACCATGCACTAACATTGATTTATGTTATAGAGGATCAAACGCTACCTTATCTGAAGCGGAGTGGCGATAAAATTTGCAAGCATAACGCTTGGAGCATGACAACGACTTCTTAATAATGCAATAGCTACTCCAGAAAGAACTACAGGAGCCCCTGTAACCAATAAAATTTACTTCAATTTCATATATTATCACATTTAAATGTGTAACCATCATAGAATTACAAATGCCTTAATGCATGTCCATGGGTATATACTTTGACTGCTTAGATTGTGCATAAAAATCGTTGACAGCACCTAAAGAGAGAAATTTTGACATATTGCCCTGGCAAATGATTACAATAAAACATAGTGCAAAACTGCAAACTAAAGAAGTCAAGTTTCAGTCTCATGTTTAATTTGCATATGGTTTCAGGTAGTGATTGAAATTGATCATGATTTATGTTAATAGGTTGAGTAGTAGCAACACTGATTTGTGTGAAATGTGAATGTTGTGTATTGATTTTTGTCATTATCTTGTTCTCATAGTGACGTCTCAGCGATTCAAAAATTAATGCTAAAAAATAGCCATTTATGTAAGTTCTGGAGGGGATATGTATCTTGAGCTGTTTCTTGTGAAGAGACATTTTTTTGAGACATTTTTCATCCCATATTTATTGAAGACAGATTTATATTTCTTTATTCCCCTGCAAAATAAGATGAAAATGAGAGGGATGCTGTTTACTCAAGTTTCTCGTCTTATTTGGGCAAAGTGAACTAGTGTTGATAACAATTTTGCTGCTCACACCAACTCAGATGGAGATGTTGAAGTATGTTCCCTATGTCTCTTTCTTCAAAAGGCATTCAAATCAAATGAAACACCTTGCGAACTAGTTTCACAATCCAAAATAAATCTCTAAGATAGACCACATGAATCATCACTAATTTACAGAGTCAGTAATTGTAGCAGAGTGTTGTAAATTATTTAAACAAATTAATAACTTACTCCTGAAATCCCTCCGTGCCTAAAAACAACTATATGATAACCCTGAGTATTGCCCCCCCCCCCCACCCAAAACCCAAAAAATAAATTAAAAAAATAAAAAATAATTTTAAAAAGATCAATACGTTAGTAAAAAGTTTGTTGTCCTTGTGCTTAATTGAGCTTCCCACACTTTGAATTCAAGCATGAAGTTCAGCATGCCAATGTTTCCTTCCACCGTATTCGAAGTCAATGAACTTCAAATAAATATTTGCTTTAAAACACATAAAAGGTGACACCTTCCAACCATTAAACTCAAACCAAAAAGAAAATGGTCAGAGTGGGGCCTTTCAAGGATCCTTATAAATATGTTGCGGCTGGAGCCTAATCTTCTTCACCATTTCCATGATCACAATTTTCCTAATTATCTCAGCCTCTCTTTCTTTTCTTTTCTTTTTTTTTAATTACTGTAAAGAACAATTACAATCAAGGTCTCAAAAGATTTTGATAAATTAAGGCAGCTATCAACTTAATCTCATTGCTAAATATTGATTCGGTATTCACAGTCGGGAGCTATGTAATTGGAGCAACTGTGTACATTAGAGAAGCTTCCACAAAAGAGCATAGAAGGACCAAGAGGACCTTATAGGTTATTCAACTTAAGATCATGCAACCAGCGAGAAAAATGGACATATGAAACAGAAAGCTTGCAAGAAGGTTACTCAGCATCACATTAATCTTGCCAGTCAAATTTTCTGATTCACTGCAAATGAATAATCTGGGATAACATCCCGTTCCACTCGTGTTCAATTTAGCGACGCACAATTCACTGGTTCTCAAGAACTAAATCAAATACAATCTGAAACATAGGGTGTGCATTTAATATATACTAAGATTCAGTTTATGAATGGTCACACATCATCTATTTTGCATGAGCACTTATCTCATGAAGCTGGTTCAGACGCGTGCGACGTGTATTTTGAGATTTGCTATGTATGCTAAATTCAGAACTCGATTAGAAACAAAAGCAACTACAAATAGCCAATTTGCCTATTTCATGTTGTCAAACTGTAAATGTCATGAACTAAAACAAAACGTAAGTTTGTTAAAATAAAATAAAATAAAATGTAACGATAAAAAATAACAATTGCAAAAAAAAAAAAACAACAACAATTCCTCACCAAAAATAGGAAACATTCCCAAAGTGATGCCAAGCCCAGTAGAGAAGGCCAATTGCTTCGGCTCTGCGCCCCTATACCCCAAAAAAAAAATGTCAACAGTAAGCAATGCGCAAAACATTTATAAAATATCTGCAGAATAAGAAATATACGCAACAAAAAGAAAAATTACCGCTTGATTATTTGAATTAAAGGATCAACAACTTTCCTGTTGACCCATGAAATCAACCCAAATCTCCAAACAGGCATTTTTTAAAGAAACCCTCTTCTTGCTGATAAACTTTATTTCTTACACCAAAAGAACTAAACCCATCAAAAATATAACCCAAATAGGATGAACAAGCTTTTCCTTTGGAGAATTATGGAGACATTGGAAATGGGTTTCCTCCCGCTTTGATTCTTCAGCAAAATTGGGTAATTACTTTGGGAAAGCGGAGCTCAAGAAATGCAAAATCTCAACGTTTAGATCTGACTAATATCGGGGCAGCGTGAGCCGTGACCGTGAGAGTCCAGGGTACGATAATTAATGGGGGTGAATAACGTATTAAGAGGGCGCTTTAGAGTATTCGCCCCTATTTTGTGTTAAATATCATATTTATGACTGGCAATAATCTGTTAATTTAGGTTTCGGGGTGATAAAAGGTTTAGTATGCTCAGAAGCCAGAAGTGTTGGGTACGGATACTCTCTAATCATGTAATAATTGGGGAGGGTCCAATTAGTTAAATCGTAGCCTTTTATTTCAATTCAAAAAGCCAAGATGTTGGCACGAATAGTAAGCATATTATCCAGACGATCATTGTTATCTTGAAAATCACTAGAATAAAAACTACTTTTGTGAGTAATAAAAATCATATATGGCCACATCATACCCATTAAAATCGAAGTAAATGGCTGATATTTGAGTAATTAGACTCTTTTCAGTTACCACTTAATTGGAGAGGATCCGAATCCATGTTTAGAAATAGGGCTGACTCTAAAATTTTGATGGGAGATAATAAATAGTACTAAGGAGACTTTTTTGAACGGTTATGAATTTTAATAGTTATGTGTAACTTACTCATGATATAAGGTGAATCTCTTTCTATGTAATTTAAAGTAATCATACATAACACTAGCGCTTTTTGGCGGACAACAAATATATATAATTGCAGTTGTAGTTGAAACTGTGTTGCAAAGGTGACATAGTTGAGATTTGGGCATGTGTCAGATGCATGTCGTAATTACCATATTCTTGAGTGTAAAAACTAATTATAGCAATGTTGCAGTACGCATTTATTACAGGAATTCAACCTCAAATCTAATGTTTGGATTATTTACAAGTTTAATTAGAGGCTTTCTTAAACAATTAAACATAGTTGTGGTAGCCCATGGACCCACGGCTCTTGGATCATGATTGCCCTTACATGGACCTATTTCTCTATTGGGCTTAATGGGCGGGGCCTTGCCACTCCTAAGCTAATTATCAATTCCTTCCCATGTTGGCGATAGGCTTAGAGCCTGCGAGCGAGAACCCATGTCATAACAAATAATTTATCGCTCCTTTGGCATTTAATTAGAAATTAGTCGTTATCCTAAAGACAAAAAAACAAACAAACAAACATGTGCCATGTAAATATATAACATGTATTTTTCTATTCTATCAAAAAAATGACATATGGACACCTAACTTTATTTTCATCTAATTAAGAATTCTCATCAAATTAAAATTATTTATAGTTAAAAATTTTAATAATCAAATATTTATTAATCCTAATCAAATTATAACTATCCGTAATTAAAAAATCACATAATCATATCCTTCTTTTATATATAAATTGGTGAACTGCTCCTAAGTCTATTCTATCAGAAATTGACATGTTCTAATCATCTTTACCTAAGAATCCTTATCAAAATAAAATTATTTACAAGTGAGAAATTCTACTAATCAAAGTTCTCCTTTATATAAAAGAGTTTTTTAAAATAGAAAACTATCAACAGCTCCATTCAAAATCTAAAAACTATAAATAATCTCATTAAAAAATCCCAAATTTATAAACTACGCCCCAAGCTTAAAAAATTAGAAATAGCCTCCTGATATATCTAAATTTTCAAGAAAGGCATGTAAAATTAAAATTTACAAACAACCCCTTAAGACTCAAAAACTACAAATAAACCCCTGAAAAAATCCAAAAATTATAAACAATATCCATAAATTATAAACAATTCCTAGAAAGTAAAAAAGTTACAAAAGACCTATGAATAAAAATACAAATAGTCCCTTGAAGTTTTATAAACAACCACTTAAAAAATTTAAATTCAACCATTTTATAGTTGTGAAAATTACAAATATTCTTTTTAAAATTTACAAATGGCCCTTTGAAAACTTTACTATTAGTCCCATGAAAGTTGCAATAATAACAAACACCCTGCTGAAAATTATAAATTATTATAAACAACTACCTAAAGTTTTTACAAACAACCCCTTGAAAGTTTTAAAAATTAGAAATACCCACAAAAAATCTAAAAATTATAAATAATTCCATGAAAGTTGCAAACAACCCCTTAAGGTTCAAAATTATAAATAAATCCTTTAGAAATCTGAGAATTACAAATAGCATCATTAAATTCAGAAAATTATAAACTGTCTTTTGAAATCCTAAATTACAAACAATCCCTAAAAAATGAAAATTACAAACAGTCCTCTAAAAAGCTCAAAAACTACAAATAGCCCTTTGAAATTTTGCAAACAAACCCCTAAAACATTTATAACCAGCTCCTTGAATTTTTGAACAGTAGCTTACGTATTCGAAGGGCGTATAAACCAACATATATAAACCAAAGAAATCAAAACAATTTGTGCGGGCATAGGCTCAATACATTGAGTTCCCAGTCATGTTTTTAGTTTTTAAAGATCATAAATTTTTATTTAAATTTGCAAAAGAGAGACTAATGGTTAGCTATCTAATTTTGCACTTCAAACTTATTTAATATTTTATTTTATATGAGAAAACTCCAACCACCCAAACTGTCTATTTTAACTAATAAGAAAAACTATATTATCTTCCTCTCATAGCATATCAAAAAGAAGCACTCATTGTTGTTGTTTTTTTTCATAAAAAAGCATTTAAAGTACCCCTTAAAAGATGATATGTAAGTTATGACCTATTAAGAAATACAATCAAATAATATCTCTTATTACACTATGGTAGTTTAACGCTCTCAAAGAGCGTATAAACAGACATATATAAACTAAATAATCCAAAACAATCCATGCGAGCGCGAACTTAATACTTGTTATACAAAGAAGCAAAAAAAGGTTGATATAAGAAACAGCATCAGATTTTGATTTTGCAAACTTCTTCTAAGCAGTGACTTCATAAAGTTTTCCATGCCCAAAATCCATCGCGCGCATGAAACATGCGCTTGTAATCCCATTTGCCGTCCCCCTCGCTCGATCCATTCAGTAATTTCGAGGTCACGTTCGGAAGGCAACCCGCTAACAAAGGCAAATGATGAAGATATAGGTTCGGTGGTAACCTAGGCAACCACTACGCTAATAGGTACGTGAAGCCAAACTCATTCGAGAAAAGGCCAATAAATTGGATTTTTTTTTGTTTGTTAAACGTGATGACGTTCACAGTTCACTTCATAAAGATTCAATAAAATTTCCATGAGCATCGCGTGGGTTTTCCTTTTTTTTTTTTTTTTAAAGAGCAAAAAAAAAAAAAAAAAGATTAGGTGAAGACATAACCTGCGGGAGATAAGTTAGAAAGTGGGGGTAGCTAGAATCCATGACCAAAAAAAAAAAGTTAAGTTAAATAGAATGTTCTCCAATTTAAACGGTAACTAACTACGGGACCTAGTTTGAAATAATTAATAAGATTTCAAGATCTAAATAGCAATTTCAATGATTTGATTCTAAATTTAGATCAGGATTGATCATGGTCCTGTTTTCCTGATCTTGTTTAAAATTAAATCGATCTTATTTTTGATCCAGATAAAAGACGGTTAAAAACAAAACCAGTTTTAATCAAGGGTCAAATTTCGGTCAGGCCAGATTTAGCAGCCGAAGCACAGTTTTCCTCAAAATGACACCAAAATCAAGCCGTCCAAAACGTCCTAATTTGACCGAGGAAAACCCTAAAAACTTAAGCAATGATGATACAAACCGCGTCACGAAGAAGGCCCAACCAGTGCCCAAGGGCCGGTGGTCAAACTGTCCCCTCCCAACAACACTGGCCCACATGTGCATGTCCAAAACCGACCCAAATCCGAAAGAACCAGCCGACTTCCCTCTATCCTGCCCTCATCCTTATCCAATCCCCAAACCCAACCAACCCAAGAACACAATCCAATCCATCCCGCTCCATTCATGGCCCCAATATGAGGCCCTATATACTGTGGTCCATCCCCCCTCAAAGCGCAGCAGGCTTCACTTCCAAAAAAGGCCAAACCAAACACGAACCCCCTCAGGCGGAAAAGACAAATCCTATATAGGGAATTAGCCATAAAAAATCTTATAAGATTCATATCCTACGACCAAATTAATCAGAATGAGTAATATACAATATTGGAGTATTTTATCTGTATGACCGTAGAAATACAGTCCTCCTCTAAGTATCTTCCGTGGATAGGTAAGCAAATCACAACAACTGTCCAGTCTGTAGAAGGATCCGCACAAAGCCACGTGATGGTCGAGTAAAACTTTCAAGCTAGATTCTAAATGACGAGCACTCGTGACTTATTGCAAAACAGAATAATAGCAACAACATGATAATATCACCGAAAGAAAGTAAAAATGACATAACTGACAATCATGTCTTGCTTAAAAACACGAAATTTGGATCATCTTTCTAGAGTCCGGATCATGTCAAAACCAGTTGCGCAGAATTTCCAAGTCCGCAGCAATGTTCGACTTGGTCCAGAAATGGCCAAAACAAAACCAGTTTTAAGGGGTAAATTTTGGCCTTAGAAAGAACTATGCCAAAACTGATCCAGTTACATCTCAAAATGAGTTTGGTTGTAAACTTAGCCTCGTTTTAAAGAGTTGTCAAACATACAACGTCAACATTATATTTTTACCGGAGGCGGTAAAAATGACACGATGATGATAAGTTCGTCTCCCTGAAAATATCAAATTTGGATTATTTTTCTGGAGTCCAGCTTCACGATTCAGAATCGGTCCAAACAATGAGATGGTCCGATACAAACCCTGCCGTGGTTTTTCCCCCAAACGTAAATATCAAATGTGCTCGTCGTCAAATATCCTTTGGGTAAAAGTACGGCGTACGTATTAATAAGACGCATTACTGTGTTCTACGAGATTTTCTATGCGGGTCGCGCTCACTCTCTGGCTCTCTGGGGTTCATTTTCCCCCAACGTTCACATTCAAAGGTTGTGGGCTGGCATCCTTTTCATGCCTCCTTTTCCCTCGAAACTCCACAACAAAACAAAAGCTTAGTAGCTTCCTACAGAAAACCATCACCAACTTAAAATCCCAATTCCACCCATCTCGGCTCAAAACTCCAAACAGAGAAAGGCGGTGGAAAGAGAGCTCCCTCCTCTCTCTCTCTCTCTACTCTCATATCACCAAACTCTCTCTTGATCCCTTTCTTTCTAAGCTCAGCATCGAACCCTTTCTTCCATTTATTTACGCCTTTGCCATGCTCTTCAACAGCCCCGCTCCCAGCATGAGGACCAACGGCGACGACGATTCCTCCGCGGAGATCGTCAAGAGGCAGAGGACGACGGCCACCGCTTCGGCGATCTCTGGCGAAGCCGGCGACGGATCCAGCATCGAGATCTCCAAGCGGCCCCGCGGCCGCCCTCCCGGCTCGAAGAACAAGCCCAAGCCCCCCATCATCATCACCCGGGAGTCCGAGCCCTCTGCCGCCATGAGGCCCCACATCCTCGAGATCCCCGCCGGCGCCGACATCGTCGACTCGCTCATCAGGTTCTCCAGCCGGAAGAGCCTCGGGATCTGCGTCCTCGCGGGGGCGGGCACCGTCGCGAACGTCACGCTCCGTCAGCCGCCGCATCCGACGGCGACGGTCGAGGGAGCGCCGACGACGGTGGGGTTTCGTGGGCGCTTCGAGATCCTGTCTCTTTCAGCGACGGTGATGCCTCCTGCGGTGTCGGCGGTGTTCGCGCCGGCCCCGTCGGTGACGCTTGCTGGGCCGCACGGGCAGGTCATCGGGGGGACGGTGGTGGGGCCGCTGGTGGCGGCGGGGACGGTGACTCTGATGGCGGCGACGTTTGATAACCCTACGTTTCACCGTCTGCCGGCCGTGGACGATGAGGTGGCGGTGGCGGGGTCGGGGTCTGTTTCCGGGGGCGGTGAGGATAGCGGTGGGGCCCAGCAGCAGGAGGCGGAGGAGGACCAGCAGCGGCAGCATTACGTTCACCGCGAGTATCAGCATCAGGCTGCGGAATCGTGCGGGATGGCGATTTACAGCTCGCATTTTCCGGCGGAGGTGATTTGGGCCCCAAATGCTCGGCCGCAGAATCTGCCGCCTTACTGATGACGATCGCCGTCGTGTTCTATAGCTCTCTTTGTATTTTTCGTTTTTTTTAAAAAATTTTGTTTTTATTAAGTTTCCTTCTTCTTATGAAAGTAAAATGTAGGTTACAGTGTTTAGATTTTGGAAGTACGGAGGTGGATGGAATTAGGGTTTTTTTTAAGGATTTTTTTTATGTATTTCAAGCTATTGTAACTTAACTGAATCTTGAAGTTACTATATGATGTTGAAGAGAAACCTTGACGATGGCCGAGCAGTTGAGTGGAGATTTTGTGCAAGTATTATAAATCACTGTAGCGGAACTTTCGAGTCTCTTACAAAGTTTCTTGGAGCTTTGACTCACATAACTAGTTATATTAAAGATTTTCTTTAATCGTAACTATCTAATATTTTTTCAGATAAATTTGATTAGCTTTGTTTAGTTTTTCTTTTAATTGAAATAAGTTATTATTACTTGGAACGTGATCCATTACAGAATCATTCTGTGTCAGAAATTATACGCACATTGCTGGCTGGGCCTTTTAATTTATAAATACGTGCAGATTAATATTTCTCAGATTAGTTTCTTTTACATATTTTGTTGAGTATTTTCAAATGAGGAAGAAGTCCACTCTCTCCTCATTAATGAGTACAGTGATTTACGGCATGAGTGAAAGGAGACGCTCGCCACTGCCACAGCATTTAATATTCAAGAATAATTTGTACGGTGATTTCGCGAGAGTAATTCAGATTCAAACTTGAACGGTGATTTTTTTTTTTATAAAAAATTTTGGAAGGAAAAAAGCCTATACATGCAATTTAATTTAAAGAGGGGAGATAACAGCATAAATTAACGCAGCGTTTAACTATTTTAACTTTTTTATTTACTTATAAATTTTTCATATTCATCCACAGTTGTTGAACTTGCAGAGAATGTAATTGATCTCCAATCTTGAAGACGTTTGAATCTTTTAAATCTCTAATCTAAGGGATGAATATGCATTATCAATCCCATACGACTTATGGACCTTGTTGTCACCTTGTATAGTTGTGTCTGTATCAATATATGCATCTTTTGTAGACTATAAATCTGAGATAATGCAATTTGGTGATGGCATGCACAATATGAAAATAATTGCACAAAAATTGGCAACTGAATGATAGAAATTTAATATACAACGTTGTTATGATAAGTTCTCAAGATAAACTAATATTAATCATATAAGAGTGCAGAAATGTATCGAGAACACAAATAATATATGCATATACGTGGTTCGACTTGTAGCTTATATCCACGGGCGAAGTAGAAGAATAACTTTACTAAATTATGAGAAATACAATATCGAGATCTCTCGATCTCTCAATTCTAACTCACACTCAGAAAGCACTTAATCTCTCCAGCAATCTCAAAGAGCTTCTATCACATTTATAGAGACTACGGATAGTAGTTGTTGCTAGCCACAATTCTTAATCTCAATTGAATAAACAAAGACTTGTGTCCTTATCTTAATGGTAGGCATAACTAATAGAAACTCTAATTAGATTGCATATCATATTCAATGATTAGGATTTAAATCACTCGTAACAAATGTTGATATTGTGTTTTAGGAGTCTTGTTAATGCACCTAGCTTGACAATAGACTTTGTACTTATAATTATATTTAAGTTTCAAACTTTTTTTTTTTGGTAGAAAATGTAAAAGTTCAGTTCTATGTAATTTTCTTCTGCTATACTTGAAGCTAAAATGATAAGGCAAATTCCACTACAATAGAGGGATCCAAATTGAAAGAAAAAAGTTTGACGGGTGTAATATGCTAAAACTAAAACCAAAGGCCACCACAGTTGAGTGCAAAAGCAAGACGGCATGCGAGGGCTCACGCTCCCTGTTGATCACCTTTTCCTCTCAACTTCACCTTCTTTTGGATATTTTGTCAGAATAAGTACATACAAGCCATGTATCTCTTTTGTAACTTTTGGCAGAGGGGGAAAAAGTAATCTATAGGGTTTGATAGGGTTTATAGTGGCAAAAGAAGAGATGAGTATTGCCTTGAGTACTGAAAGTAAATTCAGTATATAAATCAAAACGTGAAACGTAGGGTAAGGATCGAGAATTTCACTTTAATTGTATTTTTTAATTAATTCACTTTATACTTTAAACATATACAATTTAATCTTTTTTATTTCAGAGTCAAAATTTACCTATTTGCCTTCTAAGCTTTTAATTTTGCCTTTTTTCTTACACCCCGATCTATTTTTAGTTCTTACGTGCCCACTTTTCTCCTTGTCCACATATCTGTTTTTGTCTCATATTGCCCTCAATTATTAATTTTATCCATTCCTCATCCTCTGGACTATTAAATTAGTACCTAAATACCACCTCATTTTTATTATTTTGTGAATGGTTTAATTAAATGATTTTATGAGGAAAAACTGATAGCTTATATTGTAACATGAGGCTCGAAAGAGGGTTTTTTTTTTTTTTTTTTGGGGTGGAGGGCATAACATAAATTTAATAGTTTAAAACCTAGGTAGAAGCTAAAAATAATTCAAGAAATACAATGAGACAAAACTAATAATTTAGAGAGCAAATATGAATGAGTGCCTTTATACTATTAAAGTGTGAAATTATAATTATTCACTTCCACCATAAAATCGGAGTTCACTAAAAGACACCAATAGAGTAACATACATAGCAATCAAAATTGAAATCCTACAAGTTACACACTTAAAAGTTGATTCACAAAGTATCACTGTGCGGGATCAAATTCTAAGTCATAGCAATGACATTAATATGCAGACATTAGCGTATATGATTATAATTCTCAATTTTCATCGCCACTTCTGAGATTTGGCGCATGCGCGAATATGTACAACGAAAGACCAAAATTTCGGCGGGTAATCGTTGGAAAAATAGTCTCGTGAATTTGCATCAATTTTCTTAACCTAAAAATCAAAACTCTAGTCAAAATAATAATTATATATTCTAAAAACGGGGAGAGAATTCACAGAAGAATACGAGGAAAGACCGCTAGGTATAAGAATAATACAAAACGTACTTTTGCTGATAAGGGTTTGAATAGGGGGAAGTAGTAGGCTGTACTTTTCTCGATCTTCGGCTGAAAAAAAGAGAAAGCAAAAAAGCAAAAGTCTAATCCATTCTCAGATATCTATCGAACTTTGAAGGTGAAAAGAAAGAACATGCACTCGGTCATTCATTATCGCCCTCTCTCTTTCTAGTAAACTGTACAGACTGATTATTGTAATTAGGTTGCTAAATATCACTTATGTACTCTATAGTTTTATCTACTTTTCACTTTCACTTGTATATACTTATTTGTATTTCATAGCAAGAAAATATTCTTAATTTTTTTTGAACTCTTGCACTCGTTGTATACCCTCACTTGTTTTTTGTAACACTTATGTACCCTAAAGTTATTTAAACTTACACTTAAATACCATTAAGGTTTTAACTCTGACACGTAAATACACTAAAGTTTTCAAAACTTGCACGTAAATACCCTTGAGTTTGCATAATTGATGGTATATATGTGCAAGTTTTGATAACTATAGAAAGTGCTAGTTGTAAAAACTTTCGGATATTTATGTGCTAGTTGTAAAAACATTAAGGCATTTAAGAGTCGCTAAAAAAAGTGAGGATATATAAGTGGCAGTTTAAAAAATTTTAGACTTTTTTTGCTACCAAATATAAGTCAAGGTATATAAGTGAAAAGTAGTTGAAACAATATGGTATATAAGTGCTATTTAGCCTCATTAGAATGGGAGAAGACCTCGTTTGAATCTTGAAGAAACATGGCTGGCTGCACTTTGCACGCAACTTGCCATCTGAAATTATTGCATCTATTATTTATGATTTAATTTGAATAAAAACTAAAGAAAAACATAAGTTATGGAGATATATATGCTCGCAACTATGACATTGCTATGTGAGAAGCAAAGTGCCTCAAGTGTGCTGTCACTTATTCGACTATATATAGTATCTACTCTACTTTCGAAATCGGATATATACTTTCTCCCTCTTCAAAGAAATAAAATAGTTGTTATTCTTTTGCTTTGGTGATCTGGTCAAAGTACATTTAAAAAAAAAAGTTTTGGAACTTATTATGGGCAGGAAACCAGAAATACGGACTTAACTCGGACAATTATCAGGTAAACCCTCACAACTTTCAATATATCAACCCTTAAGGCGAGTGGTTATTAGAAAACTCCCTTTAATTTTAAGATTTTAAACTTCCCTAAATAGCATTAACCACAGTTAATTACAATTCTCACACAAATGAGTAAAATTACGCAGGCGAATATTTTTGCCAAGGAAATTGGGGCTCACTCTTTAACGGGGATTTTGTTAAAAGATCTTAGAGTTAAAAGGGGTTTTCTAATAACCCTTGAACTTAAGTTGGGTTTTCTGATATTTTAAATATTAGGGGTGGTTATCTGATGACCGTCCTAAGTTAAGGCGCTTTTTATGATATTTCGCCATTGTAAACATAAGTTTAAGTTTAGATTTTTTTTTAATAAAAATGTGGAGAAATTTAAGGTCAGATTTATTGCCACTATTATATCATCCATCAATTTCACATGAATAGGTACCATATCAATGAGTAATATACCACATATTTGCATTTAGACGATAGCCCATGGGAAATTCACTCTTTTTGCATGCGGGATTACACTAATAAAGGAACAAGCCTGGTCAAGCCCATACAAGTGCGTCTGTAATTTTCACAATAAATGCATGCTGGATACACATCACACAGTTGAAGAACTCTACACTCCATGAGTAACTTCACTTCTTTTACAATTAGTACGCCGGTGGCTTGTTTCTTTAATAAATAATTTTTTTTAAAAAAAGCCTGTCCTGCACGTGGATTAATTGACCCAAGGGACAAACCTCCAAAAACCTACTATGCAAAGTCAAGTCGAGTGCATCATCTTTCATAATAGATCCGCAAATCTGACCCTTGCAGTTCAGCGAAAAAGCCAAAGAAAATTTACTGCTGGACCACACGCGTGGTTTTAAAATGTAACATATTATATGCGTAACCATTTAGAATTTAAATATATATATACTTGATGTTATAGAAAAATAATTGTAAAACTTTGAGTATAGTATTTGAGTTGCGTAGGTTTGTAAATAAATGAGATAAAACTTGGATGAAATTAATATTTGAGCGTGAGAGTGATTTTAGAAGTGGCCGGGTGTAAAAAGCATAATGTGCTCACACTCTGGATATACATGCAAACAGTTTTTGTTTAGAAGTGGATGGGTGTCAAAATAAATGGTGATGAAATTTGGATATGTGCCAAAAAAAAAAAAAAAGACAAAATGTAGGGTTTCAAGAATCTATTGAGGCAATTGGAGGAAATCATAACTCGCTGTTTTCTTTTTGGCTATTTAGGACCTCAGTTTTTTGTTTGTTTGTTTGCCTTTTGGTTTGTTTGTTTGGGAACAAAAAGATTTATGATCATTTTCTTTATAAATAGATGAGTTATCTCTTAACCTATCTAAATAGATAGATTTGTAAACCCCTTATTTAGAGAGATTAACTCATTTTATCACCTCTAGAGTGGTTCTTAAACTCTTTTATTATTTTTTGTATTTGGCAAATTATGAGAGGTTAACTTAGTTCACACCATGCGCAATTTTCTATGTTTAGCTGGTTAAGGAGGGGTTAACCATCGTTAACCTCTCACTACCTTTTGCCAAATGGGGCCTTAGAATATATATTTGGAGTTGAGTATTGCGTTCGTGTCCAATAACTTTAGAGAATAGTATAATTAATGTTAGTTCGATAAATATTTAACTAGAAATACTACACATAGTTATGACGGTAAATCATATTATGATAATAGGATCTTTTTGTATAAAAAATAGTGTTTGGAATTTTTTTTTAATATGAATAAGGTTTGAATTTGGAATATAATGAGAACTGAGCTAGATTCAGATACATCTTCTGATTGGATATTGATCCCTGCACATAGCTCTTTATCATAAAATTTGAACTGATCCTTTACGGGTTGATCATAAAGCTTAATTAAATTAACATTAATCTTATTAAAAGCATTAGTTTATGATGAAAGAATGATGTTAATTCTATATTGGTTTAAGACCCTATCCAATTAGGTGGTAACCGGAGAGTATCCAATTTTTTAAATCCTCGTCGTTAATATTAATTTCAATGAATAAAATGGCGCCATGTAGGATATCCATAAATAAAAGAATGGTTTTCCAACACTATACTAGATTTGGTGATATAATTTAATTTTATGATTAAATCAAATATTTTCCAAAAACTAAGAATAATAGTAATAAAGATTAGTCCCTCCGATTAGAAGAGTGCTTTGAAAGTTTATGCACTAGCATTGATCCGTGCCTATTTATGCAGGCACTAACATTAGAGAGGTAGAGTTACCTATATTTAAAGAAAAACATTAGAGAGGGGAGAGAATTGATGATTTTGACTATAGGCAGGGAGTGGCTTGGAGGATAAGAGGATAACAAAGAATGCACACATCTCTGTTTGATGATAATTTTCAGATTTTCCAATTACTTAATTTATACCTCTTTGTTTTATTTTTCGTAATATTAATTTTCAGAACTATGTGTAAAAAACTGAATACTAGCTGAGTTAGAGCTTGCTTTGATACTGTTGTATTAAATTTATAAAAAATGTTCTCCAATCTAAGTTGCTTATTTGACACCTAATTGAAGGGATTACAATTTAATCGGAGGGTTTATTTTTTATTTGTTATAGTTTTTGAAAATATTTGATATAATAATCATAAATAAAATTAAATCACCAAATCTAGCCAATTATTGAGAGACCACTCTTTTAATTATGGAGAATCCACTCGGCATTGTTTTATTCATTAAAATTAAGGTTGACGGTGAGAATTTAAAAAAATTAGATACTCTCCAATTACCATCTAATTGAAGAGGATCAAAATCCTTCTATATTAGTCTCATCTGCCTCTCTCAATTTTGACAGGTAACCAAATTTATAAAAAAAAGAAACTTAAACATTCCAAACTTCTTCAGGAAGTCACTCCATATTAATCAGTGCTCTATTACATCAGCTTTTATTAGTCTCATCATTCTTTGCTCTTTTGCTACTAACAACGTGATTAGCTGGCAGCCTGGCACTAAAGAAATATCAAGAAGATAAGAAAATTCTAGGTTTTGAATGACTAAACCATGATAAAACACCATGAGGAGAGAATTGATGTGTCTCTTCTCCATTCATGCAATAGTCTTATTTGTAATTCAAACTATAAATAATACTAATTGTACTATTAATTTTTTTTACCATTAAGAATGACCCTAATTATAATTGGCGAAAGGATTTCACATGCTTGGGCTCGCAATAGTAAAATAATAAAACATTTGTAATATAGTTTGGGCTATCTCAAAGTTACAGATCAAATCCCTTTATCTTTTAGTAAAGAAACAATTTAATAACTAGAACACTCCACACCTTGTGGAAAAGTCATTTGATATATTAGTGCTCTAATACATCATTCTAATTAGTCTTTAATTTCCACTTAAGAAATGATTAGATAGCATTTAAGAAAGATGAAGAAGATAATGACATGAGATTAGTGGATAGATTGCATAATCACCAAAGAGATAAGAACTTAATCGAGAGAAGGAGAAGCTTTATTGTCTTTGTTTTCCATTTTTTGTCGGTGCTTTGTTGTCGAGCCGTTTAAGGGACAACATAAATCTATATTGCTTTGTAATGGAAATAGTGGGGGTAGGCCAAAAATGGACGAGAGGTGAATATTTCCTCCATTGTTATTGTATTTGAAATGGTATAATTGTAATTATATAGGAGAATGTTTTTCCTTTCTTTTCTTTTCTCTAGAACTTTCCAAAATGTTGACATGAGCTTATTATTAAAGTTTATTAATAAAATACCCCTTACATTGCATAATATAAGAGATATAAATATGACATGATAAAGTTCTTTTCAAAAACAAAATGGCACATAAATAAATACAATAAAGATAACAATTAGATTTTCAATATGTTCCAATGTAAATATTATCGAAAGTGTATATCTAGATACTTGGGCCAAAACTAATTAAAACAATAACTTGAATGAATATGAAAAGTAGATTGTTCTAAAGAACATTATCTAAGAAATTTATGTCATCGCTCAAATGAAAATATTTATCATAGTCAATTTTGAATAAGATAAATAAAGTATAGCTTATTAAATGAACAAATACCATAAAAATGCATATGGAAAATTGATGATCCTTTAAGACATTAAAGTGACCCATTTTATATAACAATTAGAAGTTTTAAGTTTTAATTTCTGCTGTACGTGAAATAGTGCTGGAATACATAAAAGCCAAACAAATGTCAACTCAAGATTATTGAACCTACCAACTTCTAGAAATTTAAAAGTTTACATCAATTTCTACCAAATAAACCAATGGGAATTATTGCGGGATTCGAAATGAAGCAGGGCAAGGCATCCTAATTATCTAGTGAATCATATTATTGATTTGCATCAACATTAACAAGTTCTTTTTACAAAGCATTTTTTCGCTCTACTTAAAAAAAAAACCATGAAAACAATACACTATATCTGTATGCTCTTTCCAATTTATTTCTCGAAATCCAAAATAAAAAAACATAATGGAAAATTATTCAAAATTTTCATTTAAAAGCATTTGGTTCCATATGGACAAAAGAATAATTCTTGAATCAATGCAATAATTCTCAAATCACTTTCTTTTACATTAATCCAAGATAGATTATCTATGGATTTTTGTTTCTTTAGCTGCATTTTATTTCGTTCACTCTTAGCAAAGAAACGCGGGAGTTGCTTTAAGTCACCGTTATTCTAAAAAAAATTTTTTTTTATTAAAAATAAATAATCCATGATACACAGATAATGCAAAATACACAAATCGCGAAATAATTTTTCCTCATTTATAACAAGACTTAGTCAATGTAGATACTATAAGGATGACTAGTTCATAACAAAACACCAAATGGAGAGGCACGTAGGCCCTCTAGATAGATATACAGAAGGATAAAGAAAGAGAGAGATGAGGCGTAAAAATTGTCAACATGAAACGATTGGTTCTACCAACTACAAAATTTCCATCAACCCCCAACAAGCTAACAAAATGAGATGGATCACGAAATTGCGGCAGTCAAGGTTTCATCAACTTACTGCTTGTTGGTGTGGGTCAAAATTGACTTCTTTTGTGTAAGTTTTTGTCTTTTTTTTAGCAAGTATGGGCAAATCCACTGGATTTTAATGATGCACGAGGAGAGTATAGGATCAAATGGGGGCCTACCTTAGCAAAAGTCTCCCCATGATTTCAGGGATGGTGGTGACCAAATGAGAATAACGTGACGAACAATGTACCTAGGGTTTATGAGACATAATTGATGCACAAGTGATCTAATGCTTTAATTATTAGTCAAATTGTGTTAAGTTTAATGTTGTATTACAGTACGAGCCAATAGAGGGTGATAGGTTCTATGATCTTTCGAAAAATATATAGGATTGATAATCTACAATAACGTTGGGACCTAGTTTCTCTAGACCAAAAAAGCCCCCCTAAATTCTGTTCTGTTTTCACTCATCCTTATCCGGATTAAAACAAAATTAGCTTATCTCAAAACTAAATCATGATCAATCTTGATCTAGTTTTAAATAATTTGCTAAAGTGATTCTCATATTGAAACTAGGGACATAATATTTTTTCAAAAAGAAAGAAAACATATTCGAGACACTAAAAAGTGTATATATAATGCATTTGCATGTAGCAGTTCATCTGCAAAGTCTAAACGCTTTACTGGAAAGGGAGCGTTTATATTATCGCATTGGATTAAAATCTTATTAGCTCTAATTAGTGTAAGATCTAAGTTATCATTAGCACCGTCTACTTTATAGAAAGGGTTAATTATAGAAAACTCCCATGAACTTTTGGGGAGTTGTAATAAACATCCCAATCAACTTTTTTATTAGACTAAACCTCTGAAACTTTAGGAGTTGTTTTGATAATGCTAGTGAATTGTTTTATTTCACTTAATCTTGCTTGAACATTTATATTTTAACCCTTACATTAGCAACATCAACTCTAACACGTCACTGATAAGCACATGGCAAAAACAGAAGAAGAAACTTCATTCTTAGTCCCAAAAAATACCTTTTTTATTAAAAAGAAAAAATGGGTAACTTTTTGGGACTGATAAATTATGCTGGCCGCATGAGATTTTAGAATAGATGATGTTAATTTAGAGATTAAATTAGAAATTTTCATGTGAAATTTAGTGGAATAAAAATAGCTTATGGGAGTTATGTGCAACAACTCCTAAATTTCAGGGGGATTTAGTTTAATATAAAAAGATGTTGGGGGTTTAATGTAACTCCGCAAAAATTCATGTGGTTTTTCTATAATTACCTTTATAGAAATTAGTGGTACTTCCCGAGGATCAAGTACAACTGAGGATGTAGGATTTTTGATATAGATTTTTTAAAAAAACTCTAAGTTTAAAATTACGAGAGAATGAGAACTATGATTTGAGTAATATCATTAGTAGACAATATAGAAATCATAAAGGACTCGATGTGTAAATTTTGAAGGGATACATTCTTCAAGACTGAATTGTCAGTCGCGACAATTCATGTGCAAATGTACAATACAACTATTGCATACTTAACTCATGTCTCTTGTCGCGATTTATTTGCATTTATAATTGTTACTCGATTTGCATTGAACCATAACCGAGCATGGAACAAAAAGCCATGATGGCAAATATCACCCAATGAGGTAGGGGTGGGCACGGGGCCGGACCGGCCCAC
>JBAKGM010000139.1:3872637-3883296 GCA_037177215.1 Asparagus racemosus | reverse complement strand
CCCCCCCCCCCCCCCCCCCCCCCCCCCCCCCCCCCCCCCCCTCACTGCAACTTAAGGGTATAGACGAGGTGGGTCATATGCAACTCACCTTTATTTAATCATTCTTATAAGTTTTTCAAAAAGAAAATCTTCACTTAACAATCTTGGTAATGGACACAGGTCATGCGCAGTATCAAGGACAATATTACCGAGGAAGTATTGCTCGCTGAGATTGCAGAGATAGTTCGCCTCCCAATGTATGCGGATAGGATTGCGGTAGCAGAGGCTCAGAGGCTTCACCAGCATCGCCGTAGGTGAAAAAAAGTGTTCTCAAGGTAGTTAAAGCCTGGAGTAAATAGCTAGGGCCTTTACTGGCGACTTGTCTCTAGTAGTGTAGATGTGTAATTATAGGATCTGTCTTTGTAGATTTATTGTTCGACTTGGTCTTATATTTTACAAGCATAGTTTGAGTAGAAAGTATTATGTGCGTCTTCTTTTCTCTTTGATATTTTTTTTTTAGTAAGATGCGTGGATTGGCAAGACTTTTATTAGTATGAGTGTAGAAGATTACTGCAAAATGGTGTAGTTATCACGCCGTTGATTGTGCTGAGGTGATGAAATAGAAGGATGGCATTTAGGTATCCGTAACGCGAGGAGGGGGTTCTTGTTAATATGGTTCGGTCTAACAAGAACGATCAGATGGAAAATCGTTCTCATTTGAGCTAGTTACTTATATGATGAGTATGGGATTATTTGTTGGGCCTAGAATAAAATAGATTTTGCTGCTGCCAGTTCGTCATATGGGCTTCGACAATGGTGGCAATTCTGCATTATTAGCTCTCCTCATGCGAGCTAACAGGCCAGGCAGGGCAGAAGAATTATATTTCTACCGAAGAGGTCATAGCCCATGGTCGTTCACTCTCGGAATCCTCACGAGAAAACTTCACAAAATCATGAGTGAATTGTTGCGCAGTATTTTCGCAGCCTAACCTGAGCTGTGTAATTTGCTTCCAATGAGTTTTAAGTTGAGAATTGGGTCAGACTGTCAGAGGAATTGTCTAAACTAATATTGGATGCTCCGGCTCTATTTTTTTCTCACTTGCTGATATATTTGTTTTTCCAAATCCTCTTATTATTATTCTTTGCGGACATTATGTCACGTTATACTTAGATCAAAGGCGAGCGAAATGCATGTGGCTGATAAGTGCGAAGAATGAAAATGCAGAGTCATCTCCAGCCAGAGAAAAGGTCACTATGATCCATCTGAAGTCTCTGTAATGAAAGAAACACATACGCAGTGGAACTGTTTTGTGAACGATGAATAAGAATCATAACACGAGAAAAAGAAATACTGAGATAAAAGTTTTGTGAACGATTCATTTGCACTAGGTTTCTTTTTTCTCACTTGAAAAGCATGTGAAGAGTGCTTAAAAAATATAACCTTCAAATTAAACATCTGCATCTCTCCGAAAACCACAAATGAAAACAAAAGACTCTTAACTCGCCACACATCATCTCATGAGAATCTTGTTATTGGATACATTAGATGAAAACTGTTACAATCACATTGCAAATTACAAATAATATTAGTCCTTGAGAACTAAAAAGGCATTAAAAAAAAATATGAGATACTTCCTCGAGCACTGCTTCAGCAGCAGGAGCATAAATATACACAAACTTAACCAAGGCCTGTTCCTGCTACTTCCTTGCGAGGTGCATCAGCCTTGATTCTGGCTGGTCTAAGGATCCGATCAATTAGCCCATACTCCAGGGCTTCCTGCGCATTGAACCTCTTCATTCGACTCAAGTCTTTGTGGATCTGTAATATATCACAAACAAATTGAACAAATGAGAATATTGACAATATTAATGGCATGTGAAAGAGCAAACTACCCAATAATTGTGCCACATTGAGAGAGCATTTCCAAAAAATGTGAGCCAATTAGTAAAAAGACAAAGTGTCCCGAGCACGGTAGTAGATAGTTTGTGTGAAAAGAAGCCAAAAGGTGCCACGCCGACATCTCTCAGAGCCAGAATGCTAACGTATTAGTTTGTGTGAAAAGAAGAGATCTACATAACTCTCCAACCTATACTTCTAGGTTGCATGAACTTAAGCTGTTTGGTGAAAGAAAAGAGAGCTCTTCGACCCACTAACTAGCCAGCAAGATTTTATAAGTCAGTTTATAGTTCCCTCGGTTGGGTATCTATAACCAACTCATGAGGGCTGATATCACGTTGAGAACCAGTCACAAAACTAGGAGTAAATTTTGAGTTCTCTGAACTTAGTCTTCCTCTTCAGCCAGCCCCTCATTATGGGGAGTAAGGCTTGGATGGTGACAATCAACCATGCAGGTTTGGAAACTTCTAGTTAAAAGTGACCTAACTCGCATGTACTGTAAAATAGTGAACGAGTACTTTTTGAATCACAAAATCAAATTGATGCACAACTAAAATATTAAACATGACACAACAGGGAACCTAAAGCTTAACGAAATTCCCAAGAAACAGGGCTCTGCGAGCTGAATAAATAAAAGATGAAGTTAGATTTACCTTTTCAACAGGTTGTCCAGTCTTCTTGGCCAACTCCCCAAACAGATAGTCTCTGATTCGAAGGAGCTCATTTGCTTCATTTTGAATATCATCAGCCTATTATAAAACAGTAATAAATTACACTTCAGGGTTACACTGTGTCAGCTTATACCATTAGTTGATGACGGCAAATTGTACCTGGCCGCGAGCAGCTCCGGCTGGTGACTGAAGTGCAATTCTACAGAGAGGCATGGCAACACGGCTACCCTTAATAAGACGTAAAACAATAACAAAATATAAATATTCAAACATACTGTTGATTCTGATCCAAATAAAGCTGTAAAAAGAAGTTAGAAGTCTAAACAAAAAACAGTGCCAAAGTCACCATACCTTCTCTCCAGCAGCAAGAAGAAATCCTGCTAAGTTATAGGCATAGCCCACACAGTTGGTAGCAACAGGACTTTTCAAGCTTTGCATGGTGTCATATATGGACATACTTGGTGTAAGCTGCAAATTGTTCAATTCTAAGTATAAAACACAAAATAGACTATAACTTCAGATAAAATTGTAAGCAGATATAAATATCTTAAGGAAGGTCATTCTTTGAGATGTCTGAAAAATACAAACTTCAGATAAAATTGTAAGCAGATATAAATATCTTAAGGAAGGTCATTCTTTAAGATGTCTGAAAATTACAGTAATTATAGACCTGCAGCGCTACAATTTATTACATAAAGCACAAAATATGATAGACCTGCTGCACTACAATTTACCAACAGAATTGAGTTTCCACTGAAAAAGGATACTAATACTTATACACTAGTACAATAAAGAGAAGCTTTCAGTAGACAACTGATGGGTATGGATTAGTATCACACAGGTGTGGTTCAAATGCATAAGATTCAGCATAAACGGCTGAGAAACCCAGATCGGGTGAAGTTTGGGGTCTCAGGGAGGTTATGTATTCACTTTTGCTCTCGTTGATTTCCAGAAACAGAAGTATACATTGGTTCCCCTCGTCGATTTTCAAGTAACACTACTTAAGAACCTTAACAATGTTGAACACCTAGCAAAATTCCCTGAGAGCTAAAGAAGCAGGGAAAGTTCTGTAGCGCAGACCTAACTAAAACTATAACAACCTACTGCAATAGTATCGGAACCAGATGCAGCATGGAACTGAAAAATATTTATATATGCAGATCTGCAGGCTTCTAGGTGTAAATAGGTGCCAGCTGTCAAAACAGAAAAAGGATAGCATGAGAGGGTTCTTTCCTATTTGCTAACTATGTCTGACCACTGTCATTTTGTTGGCTGCATCTCAGGCTATACTTAGCCGTGTTTATGAACCGGAAAAAACATGGTTGTGAATAAAAGCTGATGTACAGGTTTGGTCAGAGTATCAAGTATGTGTGCCCCTCTCTGAGACATTCCAGCGCATTATGTAGGTCATTCTATACATACGACTTCCCGCTGTTGTGTTGAAAAGAAGAACTAGTAAGAGATGTAGTGTTATCTTATGTGATATTAGTTTGCCTTTGGAATTGTGTCTTGCATTTGGGAACATAGATATATGTAACTCGAATTCGATTGTCGACTACAAAAATGTTATCACTGCTTCTTGAGAATCAAAGGAAAAAGTTGTGGTGAAAGAAAAGACTTCCAAATTATAGTGCAAACAGTAATTTCTGAAGAAAAATGACTACTGTAAAATAGCACTCACATCACCACCTGGACCATTGATGTATAAATGTAGCCGTTTTGATGACTCGACGCTATCAAGGTACAACATTGTCGCTAATACTTGGTTGCTAAATTCCTCATCTATATGTTGTCCAATGAAGATAACACGCTCACGATACTGCAAAAAGCTAATCAAGTCTCAGTTTCCAACACGACAGGGCATAGAGAAAGTCAACAGAATGGATTAAGCCCAATGCATAAGAACTTTCATCTTACAAGAGCATTCCAAAGGTCGACCCACTGCCAAGTTCCTTCACCAGGAGTTCGATATGGTACTCTCGGCGTACCAATGGGCATCATAGATATTCTTGCACGTGTTGGGTTTGTATTGGAAACCCTAAAACACATGACAGATTTACATAAGTATCATCAAATAAATTTACATAACCATCATCAAATTCATGGCAACACTAAATAGTATAGACAAACCTAACACATAGTTCCTGATAAAAAAATGTAACTTAATCTATTACATCAGGAAAGGACTTTATTTCCTTCAATTTTCTATTTTCCATTGGACAGGTAAGAATCGTAAGATGCAAATAAAACCCTGTTACGTCAGACCCATTGCAACGCATGCAAGATCTGCAAAGTCTTGAGTAAGATCTTACAAGGCCAGAACATTTTGCCAGTTTCATAAAGTTATCTCATTTTCATTCTGTATTTAACAAAAAACTACAGTTTCTTGTTTTACCGAAAATAAAGTAGTAAACAATGAGAATCACTATCACTCTCAGTTTCTTTTTTTATCCTCACATTTCACCATTTTGCAATTACAGTGAAGCTTTCAATGACCATGCATCAAGTTAGGTCACTTAAAACATAGGCATCATCAATACTAAAACGAGAGCACCTGAGCTTTCACCATTTCATTAATCATTGATAAGATATATCATCTTTCAAAATTCTATACATTCACAAATATTTGAACATGAAAATGGCAACAAAAAAAAAATCTTTTGCATATAACAAATATTGAATCAAGTTATTGACCAGCGAAACGAAAACAAGGCAAAGAACAACTAGATTGCGAATACAACCATAAGCAATATTATCAAAAGATAACCCTATTTAACTTTCTAATCGCGAACGCAAGTGATAGAAAAATGTCACCTTATTGAGAGGCTTTTATGAACCCTGCTGTGAAAATCAACATTGACATTGGGCTTGCCAACACCAAAGGCACCTGCTCAATCAAAATTAAAACTTTGGTTGAATCCATTAGTCGATATTTCACCCAAAATTAGGATCTAAATAAGGTAAAATAATCAATCAAATTACCAGCTGATTGGGGCTTTAGACCCACAAAAACTTTCGTCGAGCAGCTGAAAACAAACAGGAAAAAAAAGAATAAACATAAAATAAATTATAAGAAATGAAAATAACAGAAAAATGCAATTTTTGAGAATGGGATTTCACCTCAGAGCAGGTTTGTGATCGTTGCTCGGAGCGTGTAAAGGCGAGGAAGAGATCGAATGGAGGCAGAACGCCATATTTTAAGCTATTTTCTCGCTATTTTTATGAGATTGAAATGATTAAAGATTAGGGTTAGGGTTTTTCTAGAGATGGATTGGGAGAAGAAGGATAGACTTCGTTGAACTCAGGAATAGAATCGAGAGAGTTGCGGATGTGTTTAAATGGGCCCAATCGGGTAGGATCTATAACGCAGGGATCAAGATCCGAAACTGAATGATTTTTTCGCTTTCGTTTTTGCCCCCTTATCAAAATTGTCCCTTCCTCATCTCCCAAAAAGTCAGTGGAAGATCACTGACAAGCTCTTTTTTTCTCTTTTTTTTTTTTTCCATACATAGCTCATATTTTTCAAAAACTCAAGACTTCAATTGTCATGTAGCAAATTTCACAGAGCTCTCCAGACATCTTATCTGGCAAGGAAAAGGATATCGGTTATATCCTAGTAAATTTTACTACAAAATTAGGAACTCTATAGCTGATATGTGAAACTTTAGTCGATTATATAGAATTTAACATATTGTGCACCTCCTCAATCAAGGTCATAGCAGCATTGAGCTCGACACATTTAGTAATCGCCTTCATGACAAATTTAAAATCTCTCTTCACCCACGACATTTCGTCAGGATTTTGAAATATAGTATTAGTATTTCTCATCTTGTACTTAAGAATAAACATAATTCTTCTGATGATCTAATCTATAACTATTTATCAAGAATATTTGTATTTTATTAAAAAATAATAATACGAGTCTCACTGTAAATGATAATATTTGGTCAAATATAATAAGAAGGTAGCTAAATTTGAGAATTAGAGAATTACCCCATGATTGGTGGTGGACCTGAGATCCCTATGATAACACAAACCTTTCATATACAAAGACCGTGAACATATTATAACAAGAACACGTTTCTTTTAGTTCGATAGAGCGTATTGTACTATATTTCAAGATAGTACTTGTGTGATTGTTTGTTTCAAGATAAATTACGAGGCTTTGGCATTTTTGTAACTCACTTACTAGCACAGTAGAATAAGAAAATTTAGTTAATTTAACATTTTCTTGTACAATTCACATTGGAGAAAAAGACTTCTGCATTTTAATAGTATTTTCATATATTGTTATTATTAAGATAACAAGACGAACTCCTTTATATCATGATCATTGTCAAGATAAAGTGAAGATGCTCCCAAACTTTTGTCACTTCTTGAGCACAAGGATTTGTTTGGCAAACTGTGTTAAACGGTTTTAGTGGAGACAAAATGAATCCATGTGCTTAGCTCTAGTTCGACAAGTAAGTAAACTAGCTCTTTTAAGGTTCATTTTCGCTCATTAACGAGACTAGAAATAAACTAGGTCTCCCTTAGTCTAACAGAGAACTAGTTTAAATAGAATCTAATCTAAAAATTAGCCAAATGAGTTCGAACTAAAAGTAGTTCAATAAAGCCTAATTTAGCTTGACTCACGCCAAGTGAAGCTAGTTCAAAACTGATCCGGGTTATTCCCAAAGTTGCCAAACAAAGCCTAAGAACACAAAACAAACACTAAAAGGAAGCACGCATCCAAATATACATAAACAAAGATGCATCCACAAGAAAATATGCAGAAAAAAATACATTAAAAGTCAACAATCACTCGATTCATATATAAAAGGAAAGCACATCATAGGAGTAGGGCATCATCATCATCATCATCTACTAAACAAACACAAATACCAATAACACAAAGCGATCTAAAGAAACTGAAACCAAAGCAGGCCACACTCTCACTTATCCAAGCTGAGAGCACTAAAAACCAGTTTTAGCACTTCAACAGGATCTCTTATTGCACACACTACATAATACTTAACTCAAAGCAAACACACTCCAAACTTCATTATTCAATCCACGGCACATTCACCTCTAACCCTTTCCATAGAAAGCATCAAACACTCCAAAATCACCAACAATCCCTTTCTTCTTCATCTCCAACCAATTCACAAATCTCTCCTTCAACCCTCCCCCAAATGAAGCAACCACCACAACCTCAAACTCGCTGTCTTTGGTCCCGTAATTAACTCCGACCAATTGCTCGTACAATGAGCCGTTCACTAGTACTTTTATGAGGTACATTGCCTTCTTGTGTTGCTTCTTCCTCAACTTCGCAGCTGACAACAGCCTGCGGCCCCTCAATTGGCCACCAAATTGTTCGGCATTGCAGTGAGAATTCTTCTTAATGGCCACAAAAGTCGACCCGAATCGTCGAATATACACCATCCTATAATTGGGCGGCAGGCGAAACAGTCTATTCGGGTCGGATCCTAATCGGACCACAACGATCCCCCCAACTTTCACGACCCGATCCACGAACCCGAGCTCCGGGTCTCCGAGCCCATCGGCAGCAAGGACAAAATCCACGGAATTATCCCCAACAAACGACTTCTTATATTCTCGCATCAGATCCAGCCCGTTAGCAAGCAGCGAAGGATCCCCAATAAACACGTTGCGGAGGCCCGAATTGAGCAGCCCTTCACGCTTCAGATCCGCAACGAGCATGCGGATCGCTAGCGGACCGCCGACCCATTTCGGGTCGGCTTCATCCGGATCCGTCGCCGGGGCGGATCCGTCGCTGGAGAGCACGTGCATTGCACGGAACCAAGGCAAGGAGAGCACAGCAGCGGCCAGAAGCACAGATCTGGCGATTACCCGCAGAGTTCGCGGGTCGGGGAGCAGAATCACGAGCTCCATAGTTCGTTTCAAGCCGAATCGATCCCTAACCTTTCAAAAATCTCAACTTTGTCAAGAATTTGGAGAAGAGAGAGAGAGAGAGAGGGAGAGAGAGAGTAAAAAGATTTTAGCAGCGAGAATTGGGGGGGTGAGCTTAGCGGGTGCAGAATCGGGCGGCGGTGTGGTTTCCACCCACGAGGGCTACACGGGTTGTTTGGGGGCGGAGCGGGAGGAGGAGCAGCTGACGGAAGCGGTGGATCTCCATTGATTTTGGGTTCGGAGATGCCAGCTAGGGTTAGGGTTTTGGGGGAATTAGGTCATTGGTCTCCACTTTGAGTGGGAGAGAGAGTGTGAGAGAGGAGGAGATGGGAGGGTGTTTTTGGCAAATTGGGGTGGAAATGGCAAGGAAGAAGGGCGGTTATCGGAGGGGGGATTTATGGGAGAGGAGGGGCATATGGGTAATTTTCTCTTCGTTTTGGCCTTTTGGGGTTTTTGCATGTATGCTTGCAAAATGTATGGAATTTGCAGATTGTTCTCTACAGGTTAGGTATTTGTCAATTTATACAAAACTTCAACGTCATTTTCTTCGGCCTCTAAATATTTTCTTTGTTAATTTATGATTAAAAAGAGGGAGGAGAGGAGATAATTGGTTTTTCCACACATCTCTCTTTCTCTCTAAATATAATTTAAATTAATAAATTAATTTAAACTTGTTTTTTTTTTTGATAATTACGTTTGAATGCTGAATCTTAGAAAAAACAATGTGGATGATTTGGAGAGTAAATTAACATCTATTTAGATTTTGAAGGTAAATTTACATATACAATAGACGTGGCGTGTAATGTGCATGCTTTTGACGGTTTGGGTCTCTTATTTACAAGTGTCAGTACATTTTCGGGATGAGGTTACGAGTCAGATTTCTTTGTGCACGGTACTGACTATGGGCGCTCAGTCCGAGAAGCGTTTGTAGGCGTCGTAACGGGTCGGATTCTGTTGGATCCGATCCCAATAAGATTCACGGTCAGGGCCCGCTTAAATTATTGGATCTTTCAGCTAGGGGCTATTTGGTTGGCCAAAAATTCAAGGAAAGCAATTATAGGATATGTACTTCTTATAATGGTTACATTTTTTTTGTTTGGTTCACATACTAAAACCAAGTGAAAAGATTCCGTGGCACATTTTCATTGGATGATGTGACTCATACTTAAGGAAATCCTTTTCATAGATTTTTGTAAGGAAATGAGTGAAAACCTATTCTTAATTGTTTCTATTCCCAATTTCTTTTTCTTTTATTTCAAGGAAACCAACCAAATAGCCCCTAAGGGGTCAGTCTTTCTTTTTTTTCTTTCCCTCTTTCCCCTCTTCTCCTTTCATTTATCTAATAAATCAAGTAGTCATGTCCTTTTGAAACTGCAGTTAGGATCAAGTTGATCTCAAGTGATATGTAGATTTGACGAGCGGATATGGAAGGGCACGAGTTCTTTCATAACACTGTGTGGGCATTTTTTTGCCACCCTCCATTTGGAATGCGTGGTTCAGATCGCTCTGCACGGTACGAAGCGTTCGGGTAAGATTTCTGCTCAATATGGAATAGGTTAGATTTAAGAATATATAAGCACCTTAAATACTTTATATATTAGATTTTACAAAGCCTGGAAGATCCAAACTAATGATATTTTCAATTTTCTGGAAGGCAATGCATGTATCAATTATGGCATGTTAGATTTTACGACTGTTGATTTCAATCAATTTTGTATTTATTTTGAAGAAAATTGATAAGAACATTGCCTCAATATTAGCATTATTCTCTTATTTGTTTTAGCAGAGATGTAAAATAAATACCTAAAAGGGTTTAATCGAGTTGATAAGCTGCTTATGAGTAGTACGTCAATGTCTCTAATTTGACTCTCATTGGAAGCACTCACACAAATTTAAATTTTTCAGAATACTCGAGTCCGTGCATTGGTGGTGCCCCTTCAAAAAAATGAGGAGAAGAGAGGGACAAAAATTAGATTTGCCTTTGGTACGAATTTTTTAGAGAGGGAGGTAGAGTGAGGAAAGGAGAGTGGGGGGACACCATAAAATGTACTAAAAAGTTAAAGAGAAAAGAATACCCTCAACTTGAGAGAATTTAAGATAAGAGAAAAAATAAACTATAAAATCAGACATTTCTCCTCCTCTCCCCTCTAACTAAACATAAAGGCTAATAAGATCATGGGGAAATTGCCTATATATATA